>PRKT01001829.1:19656-48063 GCA_003671525.1 Saccostrea glomerata | reverse complement strand
TAATAGTGAAATACCACTATTATAGCGGAATTTACGTTTCCCCCCAACCTGCTTGATGGACATTAAAGGATAGAAAATTTCGCCCTATTAGAGATGAAAATCCGTAAAGGATGTATTGATTTATTAATTAACTTATTCTAAGTCTTTATTTCTACTCAATCCAGGAATCCATCTTACCCTAGCAGCTTATGGTGGACAATCATGTACCATTCCAACGCCCGGTAACCCAGGGGCCACGACTGTTTGTACTGGAACCGCAAACGGATTCTGTTTGGCTGATACTTTAACCACTTCTCCCCCTGGGAAATTTGTTATAGCGGAATTTACGTTTCCCCCCAACCTGCTTGATGGACATTAAAGGATAGAAAATTTCGCCCTATTAGAGATGAAAATCCGTAAAGGATGTATTGATTTATTAATTAACTTATTCTAAGTCTTTATTTCTACTCAATCCAGGAATCCATCTTACCCTAGCAGCTTATGGTGGACAATCATGTACCATTCCAACGTCCGGTAACCCAGGGGCCACGACTGTTTGTACTGGAACCGCAAACGGATTCTGTTTGGCTGATACTTTAACCACTTCTCCCCCTGGGAAATTTGTCAGTTTCATAACTCTTACTGGAAAATGTGTCGTTAATATGGATACAGTGGGGCATCTTGTGGAAGTAAGGGTTTTTTTATTTTACATTTAAATATTTGTTTTGAGTTACGTTAGTTATAACATATCTGTAACTGTACTGTTGTGAATAAGAATGCATTCTTTAGAATTATTTCGCTAGAGTTTTCTTCTCTTTTTTTTTAAATAAATATGGCCGCCAACTGGTCAGCACGTGAGTGAAGAGCTCTGCAAGATCTAACGTTTCCAGCTGTCTGAAGAGCTACCTACCTTAATGTAACCACCTCAACTTGTTGGTAAGTCAAAGCGTTTGTGGTGTATTTACCAACTGGTTCCTAAACGAGGTCAGTTAGAAGAAAATAACGTTTATAGCCGTTACTCACAACAGATGAATAAAGACATTTCAAAATGGCGAGTGACCGAAGCCACAGCGACAGTGAGTGTGCCCCTGCGAAATGATATTCATGATTTTACGAACCTTTATGAGTTGTTTATAATTGTTCATGAATGGTTCTTAAAGGATTCTTATTCAGGAGGCCGACAATGAATAAAATATGAATGCTGGAAATATGCACCACACACTTGGCACCACCAAGTGGTGCCACTACAGCCCCATTCTGAAAGTGGGAAATGATAGCCCTAGGGCCCCTCTACATTGCCCCAATAATCATTTGATGAACACTTTAAAGATAAGGCTTATAATGATCTTTAATGGCGATTTGGGGATATAATGCAAAACAGCCGAAGTTCAGAGTATATAACTGGCCCTTTCCCGTCCCTTGGACCTTTTGAAACGATTCTACCTAAGACCCTTCACTCTTTCCAAGTAAAAAATAGTTCAAGTGGCCAATAATTGATGACTAATGATTGCTTGAAATATGACCTATAAACTTGGCACCACCTGGTGGTACCACTAAGGCCCCTTCTGATAACAGGAAATAATAATCCTTTGGCCCTTCTATCTTGCTCTAGTAATGTTGATCACTTTATAAATCATGGGTATAATACTTGCCTGTACTATCAAAAATGCTATTGGAACCACTTAGTGGCACCATCACCACTTATTACTGATAGTGGTAATTTAAAGTCTTATAGATTATAAAGTTTTCCCAGTAATAATGTTCGAAACATACTTCAACCTAGTTTACACTTGTGCCATATTTCGGTTTACAGTCGTTATATTAATAGCTTATTGGCCCTGTCATAATCTCAAGGTCCCTGAAGGAGTTGAAAAGGGATTCTTCCTGAAGGAGTTAATCATTTCCTAGTGCTTGTTAGTTCAATTGGATAAAGATTTTAACGTAATTTATTTCTTATTTTTCTGTTTTAAAAAAGAACATTTTTTTTCTTCAGGTGAGCCTTACTACCTCTGAGTATCTGATTAATCATGTAATCAATTGTTGCATTAATTGTCTAATCATTACCCATTAATTATCTAAAATAACGTATTAAAAACAGCCCTGCATCTGAGTACTCTCAGTTCTTTGATGAATTTCCTTATTGGCTGCTAGCTTCTATGCGCTTAGTGGCTGCTGTTATTGGCTGCTAGCTTCAGCCTGGTAAAATTGTTTCATAATGATTGACACTTATACAATAAAACTCAGTTATAACAAAGTCCCTGGGACTCATGAAATTGCTTTGCTATTAATAATAAATATCCGTAATTCGTTATGTCAAAATTAAGAATAAGAACTCGATAAATTTATATAGCTGGGGATCCAAAATAAGTTTGCTATATCTGTGAATTCGCAATATCCGTATTCGTACTAAATGAGTTTTGCTGTAGTAACCCATGATACATTGTGACCTATTCACTGTTGGTACAATCTAATTAAAATTAGATGTTAGATCTGCTCGATTGTTCACTACACTAACAACATCCCATAGAGGGTCACAACATCCCAGAGAGGTTCACGTTCGAGGTCAAATTCGGAACGCCTCTAGACTTATTTGCTTCAACAATATACGATGATTTTGCAGGCGAGTATTTGATTGGTTGATAGAATTTGACCTTGATGTGACCCTCAATGGGATGTTGTTAGATGTTAGTGTAAGGAGTATGCGAGCGGATCTAACATCTTATTTTAATTAGATTGCTGTTGGTAAAGTTACATATAACTTATTTACATTCAAATATATGCTGACATCAGAAAATCTAGTGGTATACTGGCCTCAACCTATTTAAGATTAACTAATTAATATCAGGCACTAGGGTCCTTCTGTAAACTTTAATATGTGAAACATTCAAGAATACCTAAGATATCATAAGTTTATAAATTAAACTAGAAATATGTCCATAGGATATGAATGCCCCGCCAAGGTTATATTAGTAAAGCAACATGATAATTCGTATGTTTATAAAATTTGATCAGTTTGGTTCAGGTACGGGTTATAGTTACTAGGGAATAAAAATGTAGGTCAGATCCAGCATCCGAAGCAAGTCTGGTGGTGTCCATCCCTAGATGCATCATCCATGCAAGTCTGGTTCAGGAAGGGCTTATAGTTACCTGGGAATGAAAATATAGGTCAGATCTTGCATTCGAAGCAAGTCTGGTAGTGTCCATCCCTAGCTGCATCATCCATGCAAGTTTGGTTAAGGTAGGGCTTATAATTACTTGGGAATAAAAATATAGGTGAGATCCAGCATCCGAAGCAAGCCTGGTAGTGTCCATCCCTAGATGCATCATCTATGCAAGATTGGTTCAGGCAGGGCTTATAGTTACATGGGAATAAAAATTCAGGTCAGATCCAGCATCCGAAGCAAGTTTGGTAGCGTCCATCTCTATATGCATCATCCATGCAAGTTTGGTTTGGGTAGGGCTTATAGTTTCTTAGGAATGGACCTGCTCCAAAAACTTTAACCTGGTCACTCATTGGGAAAATGTAGGTCAGATCCAGCATTCGTAGCAAATCTGGTAGTGTTCATCCCTAGATGCATGGTCCATGAAAGTTTGGATTTGGTAGGGATTATAGTTCCTTGGAAATGGAACTGCTCCAAAAACTTTAACCTGGTCACTTATCTGGAAAATGTAGGTCAGATCCAGCATCCGAAGCAAGTTTAGTAGTGTTCATCCCTAGATGCATCATCCATGCAAGTTTGTTTTAACATGTGAAGTTTGATAACACCATCTTGAATGGAATGTTCAAAACTGAGCTAAACACTAATTTAAGAAAAGTGAGGTCAAGGTCAAAGGAAAGGTCAGGGTCAAAAAATGTTGATGCAGTTGGATAGCTCTCATCAATATCTATCAGCATATGAAGTTTGATGAAAATATCTTGGATAGTTTCTTTGAAAATTAGCTTTGAACAGAGCTAAACGCAAAGTGTGACGGAAGACGGAAGGACGGAAGGACAGAAAGACGTAGGACGGACATGACAAACACTATATGCCGGGCCATATTCATGGCTGGGCATAAAAAACTTTTAAAATTAGCCAGTACTTGATTGGAACAAGTGAATAATGTGCCAAAAGAGAATATGATCTACCACTGATGAAAAAAATTACCTCTTGGTGTGAATTTGATCTTTCCCTTTTTACTTTCTGTTTCATGAGGCAGAGAACCACAACCTGATAAGATAACAAAATATTAAACTTCTAAAGACAAATCACTGTCCATAAAATGGATGTACATGTGAAGCTGAGGAAGACTAATTATTTTTGTCCCTGATAACATCTAATATCATATAATTCAATCTTTAAATATTAAAACAGCTGCTTAAGAAAAACCAATATTGCAATATTGAAAAAAAAATAAACATGTCAAAAGAAATACCTTTTTCAGGAAAAAAATGAAAATAATTACCTTTGTTAGGAAGATCAATCTCATCAAAGTCCATTCCCCTATACTTCTGAATGGTGCCACTGTCTACATACTATGGAGAAGCTTTGAAACTTTTGCATGGCCTCGATTGTTCGATTGTTCGGGAGTTGGTGAAATTCTTTACCAACCCTTATGTTGTGGCCCTGAAAAGTAGAGAAATCAGGACAATTAATTCTTAAATGAAAAAAAATCAAAATTTCACTATTATGCTTCAACGATAAATAACACAAACAATCTGTTTTCAGAAACCAGCTATATTTCTCATAGATTTACAATTCAATTGGTAACCTGAATAATGTTTACCGAGTTTAATCGGAGAATTTTGTAAGATTTTGTCATAAGATTCAAAATTTGTGCGAAATTATATATGTAATTATAGATAGAAAGCAAAATAAAGTTTCTTAACTAAGCACCAAGGAAAACCTATGATTTCTTTATGTTTCAGGGATTTATTAAAATTGAATATGTAATTTTACATCAAAATTGGTAAAAATATATATATATATTAATCCATGCATCAAACTTTTGTTTGTGTTTAGTATACAATTAAAGAAGTTGAAATTTGATGTCTATAATTATGATTGAAAATATTGAAACAAAAACTCATTCCAACCATTGACGAGAATATTATAATAAACCAATGCAAGGAAACTATCTACATGTGTATAATAAATGTATACAGACAACATGGACAAGGAGACTCATTACATGTGTGTAAATAATTTACTCTTGAAAGAAAACTCACTACATGAGATTAAATAATTTACTCTGAAAAAGAAACTCACTACATTTGTTTCAACTAGAGGTACTGTTAGCAATGAGCTCACTAATTGATACCTCCCTTCTCCCATATGAATATATTCTAGTTTGCAGTTAAGTGTGAAGTTTTATGTTATGTCACGATCTATTTGACAGCTGTGCTCAAGGTAAATTGTACACGCCTCCTAACCACAAGCTTTACGTCTGGAACTTTCTTGTTAAACTATGTTTGGCAACACAAAATCACTTAAACACTTTAAAATCTTTTCCTTTTTAGCGCTTCAAAAGCTTGAAACAAAGACAGATCATACTGAAAACTAATTCCTAAATTCAAAACGAACATATTTCCGATTTCCGTATTTTCATGAAAGCAAAATAATAGATATATTTTCAACTAAAAATCCGTACATTTGTCAAAATACAGCGAAATCATAAGAGTATAAACAGGTCTGTAATTTACTCATGAAAGAAAATCACTACATGTGTGTAAATAATTAACTATGGAAAGGAAACTCACTACATGTGTTTAAATAATTTAGTGTGGAAGGGAAACGCAATACATGTGTTTACATAATCTACTCTGGAATGGAAACTCACTACATGTGTCTAAATAATTTACTATGGCATGTATGGAAAGAAAACTCACTACATGTGTGTAAATAATTTACTATGGCATGAATGGAAAGAAAACTCACTACATTGTGTTTAAATAATTTACTATGGCAAGAGAACTCACTACATGTGTTTAAATAATTTAGTGTGGAAGGGAAACTCACTACATGTGTTTACATAATCTACTTTGGAATGGAAACTCATTACATGTGTGTAAATAATTTACTATGGCATGTATGGAAAGAAAACTCACTATATACATCTCATACGGGTGAACTGAATTTAAGTTTACCAATTCATAATCGTATATTTCTCGTTTGTGATATGAAACATTATCTTTATAGAACGAGAAACTTGTGACTTAATGTTACAAACATTTATTACAGCATAGAAACCACATTGAGAGGTGTAGAGAGATATCATCGGCAGGGGGATAAAATCCGATAGGTATGTGGCTGGAATTGACAGTGACTTGTTCAAACCCGGGTGCTAGGACGGACGCTGGAGTCCAGTAGTGTATCACTCTCGCGTTTGATTGACAATATCTCTCAAAGTAAGTACGTACTAATTTCACTATTTATAAATGTAAACACAAGTCATATTCTATTGGTTCTGAGAGTAACTTGTATTACTTTATATCATACATGAATCATATATAGGATGCTTACAATCAATGAACCGTTTATTTCTACTAGAAATAGATTTACCGTTTAAATAGATCTTTACAGCACATCAATAACCCAAGAGAGATACCTCTCTCAAATACTGAGCCTGGCTATATAAAAATCTGAGAGAGAAACGTGAGTCAAGTAAAGGAAGATACTGGAAACATTTTAAAATTTAGATCACATTAGAAATTCTCTTAGAAATTTTAGGTAAGGATAAATAAAACAAACTTTTTTTATTTTACATTTCAACAATTTATATCAAAATGGGTAAGCTTAATTTGGAGTATTTTTTTTTTTACAATTTTGGCACACTATTCAATATGGTCGGAAATCTTTGTATAGATTTGCATAGAAAATGATAATAACTTGCGTATTCGATCACCAAAGAAAATATACGATTTCTCTTTCTAGAAATAGTACTAGTATGTAGTATTGATGCCATTATAGGGACATATGATACAAACTTTCATAACAAAATCCTATGTACAGCAATCCATGAATCAATTTTTGTTATGTGTCCTTCAAGGTGTTGAATCATGGACGATTTTTTAATTAATCAACCAAAGCAAAAAAAAATATTAGTTAGTATTTCTGAATCCCAAAATCACAAAGCTAAAAAGTAACCCCAAATGGTCAAAATGTTTTGGATTGTTTATGAGTTGTGTTTCCCAAAGTTCCTACAAATCTCCCGGCATGAATTTCCAGGCTCTACATCTTCATGCACATGTTTATATAAATATATCTATATTTTTCTTAATAATAAGACACAATAACAGGCTTTACATGTTTATTTGATCATTGATATAAAGCAGTTAAAACAAAGTATACTAGAAAATGAAATACCTTGAAATATATATCATTACTTGTACTAAATAAAATTAAAGCAAAATTATACATGTTCTCGAGAGGAGAAGATCTAATAATAGCATCATAAATTAAGCCTCAATGGAAACCCTTCCCAAGGGATAAATTAATTTCTGTTGGAAAGAAACATGTTATGCTACAAAATATATGGGCCATACAAAATGCTGTTATAATCCCTGGCCAGCTCTAGTGTCACAGAAATGATTACTTGTTTGTTTTTTATTACTCTTAGACCATTCAATGGTATATGAGGTACAAGAACAAATATATTAAGTCAAGTTAGGAAGTAATATCATATTAGAAGATATAACTGAACTTTTCAGCAAACAAAAATAAAGACCATCAGTATTAGTAACACTATAGAGATATTAATTGGTTAATGGTAAATACATTCACAGTTTTTAATTTCAAAGGCAAAAATCTGAATTTACCGCCATTCCTATGGTACGCGTACAAGTCAATTTACCAGCTTGGACTGCAGTTTGTGGATATACAAGTTCTAAATTTCGTAAATGTAATTTTAAATCTTTTCGGAGATTACTTAGGTACATTTCTCGTTCAAAATTGTTTTTAATTTCCTGTAATTTAAACATTTAGATAGATTTTCTATGCTTTTATGTCGGTCATGTAAAAATTGACTTAACAATGTTCCTTAACAAATTTATTTAACCATATAATATTTAAAAAAAAAGAGTCATCCACCATAAGACAGATCACGATTTTCTATGTAATTAAAATGCGACTTATGTTGTTGATCCTGGTTACTTTTAATTTATATGACAAACATCGGGCTTTTGTAGTAGAATCAATAAGATCAGGCCCTGGATCACGAAACATCTTAGCTTAAGTCAAAAAATGTCTTAGATGCTGATTTTTTTTAAGGTTAAGCAGCCCAAAATGAAAATGCTTTCCGATTTGGTATCACCAATCTGCTGTCATATGCAAATTAAGAGTTTCCTGTAATAAGTTTTTAAGATTTTATAGATGATAGAAATTTTGACTTAAGTCTAAGTCTGTTTCATGATCCTGAGGCCTGGTCTCAGGACAATTAACTGAGAACAGACTTAAGTCAAATTTTGTAATTTGAATATCTTGTCAATTACAATACATAAGTTCCAACAGATTTGCAGGTATGTATATTATTCCAATTAACTCATATCGTAAAAATGTTATGCTGTTATCAAAATTATTTCAAAAGATATAATTCGAAATTTTGACTTAAGACTGTTCTCAGATAATGGTCTTGGGATTATGATTTCAAAAAAGTTTCAAGTTGAGCACAATCTTGGTCACGAATAATAGTCTAAATATTCAGAATCTCTGCATTCGGACTTCAACATTGTTTTAATCCTTAAGTTGATTACCCCCAAAGTTTCACGGTCATACTCTTTATTTTATCTTTTCTGTGATATCATCTTAATTGAAGAAACGTTTCTGGTTATCGTATATAATAAAACAATAATATAAAAATCATTTTCGGAGTTATAACGTCATAAAAATTATAATGGGATATCACAATATGCGTATATTTTTCTGATCTTTCCATTGATATCAAACTCAATAATTTTCGAAAAAAAATTAATTTTTTTATTAAACAGTTGCCAAAACTTTTGAAATGCCCCTCGTACTGTTAAATTCAATTTCAAATTCAAGTGAGTTTTAAACTTGAAATATTTCAAGATTTTCAAAGTTTTACGAGTAGTAGTCATGATTCGGAACCTCTTTCCCTTCAGGCTTCAATATCGTTTTAATATCTTGCATATCTGACAAGAGGGAATGCAACATGTACTTCTGTGATTTTTCTCGCTCACATTCTTCTTTCACTCTTTCAATAATAGCATCTTCATCTTCCTCTTTTAAGGTCAGCTTTTGAATGAAATAAATTTTATCCAAATACTTCTTCCCAAGGAAGGTTTCCAACCTTTGGCAAATATCTGATATCAACAACCAGGTGTTATCAAATTCCGTCTGCGTTGTCGAAGCTGAGCATACATGTGCAGTCAAACTGTTTCGGATTAACCTAATTCTCTCGATATCATCACCAACAGTTACTTCTCTTGTTTCAGGCTCCTCACCCCATTTTCCTTTTGATGGTTTAGGAATCGTTATACAAACGTTTCTGATCAAAGTGTATGTTAATGAAATATCAAAATTCTGATATCCAGAATGTTTTGCATCAAGTAAAAGGTGTTCTTGCTCTGGGCGCAATCTTTTAAAAACAGGCGACGCTTTCACTTTGTTATAAATATGAGAAGGGTGTATCTCTAGCTCTAGGATGTCTCTGTACGCTTGACTTAACACATCGTTTGTAGCCATTCCAAGTTTTGCAAATCTAGATCGGTCGCTAAGGTCTGCGACAGAAGCCATTGCAAAGCAAAAATCGCTCGTCCTCATCTGAAAAGAAGTTCCTTGTATTTGTAAACTTGAATAAGACAGATTAAAAAACAACATAGATTACGTAAAAAAAGATAATAACTTCATTGTTGTCTTATGGTAATGTATTTATTGTATTGTTTTGTGGAAAGGCTTTGATAACATCGTCCCTTTTACCGAAATACACTATTCATCTCCCAAGAAATAGGGTATTGAATAATTTACTTATTTTGATTTTTAATTATTTTTTCGGGTACGTTTGTTGATTAAAACATCTTTTTTTCAAAAATCATATTAAATACTTGCTGATAGATATTACGTTTCTAATAAATAAATGAAAACTATTGTACGACTGATAGAGAATAAAAAATAATTACCTTTTCCCAGAATCTCCTTGTTTCGTATACGTCTACTGGATGTTTTCTCCCCAGGGGACAACATGGACATTGTATGTCATTATTTAATCTACAAAGTTCTTCTGCTGGTATAAACGACATCTCTTTTGACATTTGTATCCCCTCTGGAAACCCCCATTTGTCTTTTCAGAGAATGTTTTTTGTGAGCTCGTTTAAGGCATTATGTATTAAGGAACCTATTTCACAGGAGACATCAGTATCTATCACCAAAGAACTGGGTTCGACAATTACTTGCAACTGAATATCTTTATTGAATATATGGAGCATAACAGTGTGGTTTTTGTACCCAAACACCGCAGCTGTTTGAAAAAGACATTTGCCATCTTCATCTGATGCAACATTCCATTTAAGGGAACTCATGCAATAGGCTACGAGCCTATAAAACACAAACATTGCAAAGGAAATGAATCGAAAGCACAAAATTGATGAGCCTTCTGAATTCGGTTTGATAATGTTTTGATCAAATTCCTTTTTGTTCATGCAGGGTACATACCAAGACGTTGCATTATCAATATCACCAATAGTAACCAACATTCGGAGTCTCTCCATGTAAGACATTAGCTCATTTTTGTATCTGATGAATGATACTGTGTTTTGTATGTCTGATTTTTCGTCTTTCCAAAGAGCATCAACTAGTGTGCTGAAAAGTTCTCCTGTCTGATTAAAATGCTCCCATTCTTCTAAATGTTGTCGCCGACAGTCTTTATTAATGTGCTTCTTGTCTGCTATAAGCTTGGAAAATGCATTAGAAAACCATTGAATGCCAAGAATTGCATGTGTTTGCGTAGTTTCTCCATTGAAATACAACATCAATCCATGAGCATGGAAGAACGATAAAAAATACGGAACTTCTTTGCTGCTTTCAAGGCGATATTCCTCGGGGAGTTTTTTATTCAAGTTTTGAATTTCGTCACAAGAAATGATCGGTTTCCCAGTATCTTTTAGGAGATGTTCCAGTAAAGCCCAAGACGAGGGAACTGGAATTTTTGTGTTCAGCTTATGTGATACAATGTCCACAATTGCGTTCTTCAACGACTGTAAATCCTGTAATTTTCCCTTTTCATTCATTTCTATAAGTCCAAATGCAAATTCGTCTTCCTCTTTGCTGGAATACTCAGAGAGCCATAGCCTGTCCTCTCGTGGTAGTAATCTCCACAAACACTCAAAAAAATTCTCTATGTCCTAAATTGAATGGATATTTTTATCAAATTATTTTTATCATCGTGAAGTAATCAAAAATTGTCTTTTAAAAACTTACATGCCTCCTAATATTACTACAGATACTTTGAGCGAACTCAGATAATGAGATCCTGCTGATACGCTGATACACTTACTACAGTTTTATTTTAATTATCTATTCAAATTTTGTAAATATGAACTTTAACTTTATAAAGGTACTTGAGGTTTAATACCTTAATAATCAATGATTACGAAGCTTACATTGACGAATATTATGCGTTAGTAAGGCAAATATTTTTTTCTAGTTAGTGTCCGTTTTTAAATCAATATCCACTCAGATTTGGTTTTAAAAAAATACAGATTATTTTTATAGAGTATTTGAGGTAATCTCTATTGTGCAAAACCCGAAAACGATCCTTTTTATAGAGGGTATTTAAAAAGGTGTTCTAATTATAATTTTGTCTTATTTAAGCGGTTTTGTGAAAATCCGCTAAAAATTTAACTGCCAAATTAGCATTCCTTTTTATCACTACTAAATACAACGAAAATGAAACGACTTTGTTTAGTCTGTTGTACTAACAATATAAATGGTGTATTATTTACTAATGTTATGATAATCGGTATTCAGAGGTAAATTAAACGTACTCAGCTTTATTTTAGAGTCGAAAGTTCCTTTATTTTGAATGTGAAAAATTCCTGTGTCCCTCAAAAAGTTATGCTGACCTTATTGAAATAGCTTTGGACAATCAAAACGCCCGCTTAAGAATTCCATTAAACTGTATTCTGTTCTTCAAAAAATGTCTTTTATATATTAAAGATCCATAAGATACATATTTCCTTGTCATTCTGAGGTAGAGCAAAACTTTCTAAAATGCAAACAGTCAAAAAAGGAACAGATCACTTACATCTTCAGTTTTGCCTTCTGCATGTGTGATAACAATAAGTACTGGTGCTTTAGGACCACTAAATGATTTGATAGAATCCAACCAGAATTCTATATATCCTTTTAAGAAAATAACATTCATTATTATTCATTATATACAAATAAATAGCTTTCAATGATTGTGGAGTTTTCAATATCTTTCTTGATGTAGCAAATACTCGCGTATTTTATCAAACTTTTTGATATTTCCCAGTATGGATTTTTTTAATTGGGATAATTTGAAACATACAAATACCAGTACATACTTTTATAAGTCCAAGTAGAAAAAACGGATCTTGGTTGTTGCTCTTGGTTGCCACTGACATCTTCAAAGTTTTTTGTCATGTCAAACACAAGGATATAGAAAGCATCAGATCTCATGTAAATTTGGTGGCATGCATAGTAAGCAAACTGTCCAGCGAAATCAATCATACTGACACTGATCTCATTCTCCTGTGTGTCCAATATTCTTTCTATTACCTCCGGTGACAGTGTTTCAGCAACTAAAGCATTGCTTGAGACACTATTTGACCTATCTTCAGAAATATATGAAGGGTTAACGGGAGGTGTAACAGTACCCTCTTTCCAAACTCCTAATTCACCAGTCTCATTTTCTGTGTTGACTGCCTTATCTTGATGGGAATCTTCTATTACATGTAAATCATTTTTTACAGTAAGTGAAGATTTTGGTACTCTGATCAAGGGATTGCCAGAAAGATTTTCTGTAGCTAAAAAAAAAAACGGATTCGTATAATCAAGCTTTATTCATACCATTTTACCAAATTTCGTTCGTATTTTGGACGATGTATTTCATGCAAATTGTTAGGTCTTTGTTTTGTATACAGAATTTGACTACAAATATTCTTTCTGAATAATACATGGGAGTCGCAGAGGATATGAAAAGTCAACTCCTCACTGTTGCTCACTCCTTCATGGCACCTGATCCCACTTTTAATGTATTTAAGGTCCCTGTTTGTTCATTTGAATGTTTTCGCAGGTAGGTTAAGGTTACAACCAAATATTCTACTTGCCTATATGATATGACGTCATAGTAAGCTATATGACGTTAGGTTCAGAGATAACAATTTCTTAAAATCGATATCTAAGATTGATTTGAGAGCGTTAAATTGAATCAAAATATGCATAGGCATAATATAAACGGAAATTTGTCGTTACTGGGCCTCTGTAGTTATCACAGGGATTAAATACCATACCCGTGACGTCATAACTGTTGATCATGCAGTGGCAGAGTGAAAGTGAAACGTAACGAAAATTGATGTAAACAAACACTAGAAATCTGAGTTTAAAAGCATTTAGAAGGAATATCACGTGTGATTCATGTGGAAATAAAGCTTATGAATAAGGTATGGTAATATAATCCTTTAATTTCTTCGTAAAATTAAAGCAGGGAGGGTGTTTACTTGCCGATCAGCCTTTGCGCTGTCGTTTGTAACGAAAAAGATGCAAAAGTTCAACACTACACCGTATACCTTGACACATAATTTTTGTTTCCATCTAAAGTTCTTATTCTATTGTTTTTGGAAAGTGCTGCTAGAATCCTATGGTTTACGGGAATTGATGCATTTTTTTCGATGTTATGATCAAAATGGAAAAATTTTGGGAAGGTTTCGTCCGAAAATGTTTAATAATTATTTCTGTGATAGGACAGTAGGGTTCTAGCAGCACTTTTCATGGTACAGAGATGTTTTTACATAACTATTATTACAAATTAAAACTTAATATCCCCGGGTTAGTGTTAAACTTTTCACTTTTTCATTAAGGCATATTTTCTAATTATAGACATCACGTGGTGACGTCATGGTGAAGTGCTTATTGTAGTATAAGTTCCATTGACGTCTATAGAATGCATATTTATAGCATACGTTTTATCCTTTGCTTTTCCGATTTATTAGTGTTACATAATTATAAAAAAGTGTTAAATTGCCGAATTCTGATCCATGTGCTGCCTTAACATACTCGTGTTTTTTTTCGTTTTTTTGTAACATTAGCAGTTCACTGTCACTTTATCAGAATCTGAGTGAAAAAAAATGAAATCCTTCGTGAGGAGACAATTTAGGGAATAACTATCTCCTAATTTGGTATTTGCGACCGTTAATGCTGATTTAACGGTCGCAAACTGAGTTTTCCCGGCGAAGATCAGTTATTCCCATTCTAATGCAATCCATGCATTTTGTTTGTTGTTAACGTCTTATTTTGATGAATTTTGTTACAGAAATATGTCACGGAGCATTGTGTTTTTGTGTCGCTCTATTATGACGTCACAATGAGAAAGCCTTCACGCTCGTTAATGCTCCTTTTACTGCTTCAAACATCAGTGCATTAGCCAATGAAAAAGTGTTTTACAAAACAATTGCATTAGAATTCTTGTTTAATATGGTCATTACTATAATGTCGATCGAAAAATCGACAATTAATTGAGAAGTTTTTACACAATTTGAAAAATCTTACCTGTTAAAGACCCATCTTTCACAAAAAATATATGTTCATAAACTTGTAGCCCTCTAGTTGATTTTATTTTCTTTATTTCTTCAAGACTTTTCCCCATAAGACTGTATAAAAGTGTTGTTTTGCCCGCATCAGCACATCCAACAACAATCCCCCTAGCATGACGTACTGTTGTCTTTTGAGTCCGCATGTGTTGCAAAAGATCGTCCGCTGAGATTTCTAAATCAAATTTCAGAAACTGATTAAACATTTTAGAAGAATAGATATCTCAACTTCATTCGGCAATTTCTATTTTCATTGGCAACTAAGTATGCATGAAGAAGGATATGGAAATAACGAACAGTATTCAATCTCAACGTCCATTAAACAAATATACAAAATAAGAGCAGAGCAAACACGGACCTCCGAAACATCAGAGGTGGGATCAGGTGCCATGGAGGAGTGAGCATCCCCTGCCGACCGGTCACACCCGCCGTGTGCTCGTTGTCATAATCAGGAAATAACGGAAAAAATCCGTGGTCAATTCAGTGTATAAATAATGGACTAACAATTGATATGAAAAACGTCAGTCAGCATTTCATTCAATGATAAATTGTATTTGCTGACAAGGTCATTGTATCGACCATAGAATTTTCGAAATGATGACTTTAAACGTGACTGTTGATATTCTTGTTTCATCAACTTGCTTGTCAATAATTTAATAATATAATCGTACAGTGTATATTTGTATATCGTGTGGTATATACCTTCACCTCCTGAATACGGAGTATATATATCTTAATTGATTCGATACGCAAGAGCATGCTCTACGTATGAACACTTTCTTAAACGAGGTAAATTATTGACAAGCAATAATATATCCATATCCTTCATTCGATACAGTTTTTATTAAATATTTTATGTTAAACATTATGGATATTAAATTATTTTATAAATTGGTGCTGTTATATGGGTCATCTTGGAGTATGTTTGCCACAGAAACCAACTTTATAAACTTGGCAACGAGATGTTCCCATGCTTTTAACCATCATCGATTTCTGTACAAGAAACACTTTTTTTAAAATCAAGCTTTTCTCTTAAATATATACATATATATGCGCATGCATACATCCTTTGTATCATTTTTATTTATCTTTTTGGAGAAAAAAATCTGTACTATAGTTTTTCCAAAAATATTATTAAAGAATTTTATTTGGCGTTATTTTCGTACATATTTTATTAACAAATGTATAGTAAAAAAGGTTCTTTCAACTATTGTGTACTTGTAATAAGATCTAGATTTTTAAAAGGTTCCAATATCAACTATTTTTTGGATCTAAAGCTATCACAGCGGAAGTAATTTCCAATATTTTTTTTTTATTCAGTCAGAATTATCATCATTTTGTTTTAAATAATTGAGTACAAAGTTGATAAGATAAATATCTGATACGAATTACATGTATTGCATTACTAGTATTCGTTATGTCTGTAATAGCAATGTCATTCTATCGCTAATTGACGTGACGTAACATACAAAAATGACGTTCCTAAATGCATCTTCCTATGAAATCATTGCCATATTGCAAGGCCTTGATTTAAAAAGTATAAAAAATATCTACAAACTAAAAAAGGTTATAAAAACCCTAAAGTTAACGATATATATTATAAAAATCGCGTTTATATTTTGCAAGAGGCATTTTTTGATGGTTCGTGGACTTAACTCTTTAATTTCACTGATGCTATCACTTACTGATATTGTCTTCTTGATTCTGTGAAAATTTTAATAATTTTCAAATATTAGAAATATGAGAAGAATCCTAACACTTTCTAGTTATTATTGTTTTTAGTTTTGGAGCCAAAAATTGTTGTATGAAAACTCTCATCCTGTTAAACAGTTTTTCCTTTATTATTGGCGTGGTGGCAGCGACAAGGATTACACTCGAACCAAACATTAACGGTAATGCAAACGAAGCATAGCAGGGACAATTTTCATGATAGCTGTTTATAGTTTGTGAGTTTACACTTAATGTTAAACATATTATGACCGGCAATCGCGCTCCAAAGCAATGGTCCTTGACCAAAAATGAAACTATTACAACATTTGAGGCGTGGAAGCAAAACCTACAGTATACACTTTCTATCGATCCCAACATCGCAATTTTCTAAGTGGACGGGGCAACATAGGCAAAGAAAACCCCCCAATAATTCCTAGACGTGGCCTTGCCAACGACGGAAAAAACGTTTCCAAAGAAGCACGGCGAACAGCTGCACAAAAGATAGCCCATTTGGAACTCATGCTTGGAAAAATTGCTAATTATTGCCCAATCATCTCAAGGAACACAATCATCAAAAATTCCACATCTGTAGAGTCGATATGGCAAACTTTTGGAACACATTTTGGATTCAAATCCACAGGGGCACATTTTTTAGACTTTGATAACATTCGCCTGGAATTCCTTTTTGAAACAAAATAAGAATGAAATAAAGCTAAATTCGAATCATTGAATGGGAAAAATTGGTCAAATTGAGCTAATTTAATAAAATCTGCTATTCTATGGTCACATTTCTTGTTGTATATAATAAATTTAGACTCTTTACGACATTACTTCAAAATATGGCTAATTTTAGTTGTTAAATAAAAGTGCCGTTAGCTTTAAATTTTGTTTGGTGAAATCATTTTGGCTATCGTGTACAACAGACGAGGCAAACAATGACAACAGATTTAAAACGAAATACGGCAATCGGAAAAAGTGGATAAAAAGTTCGATAAAGTATATGAATAGTTGTATCATGATACTAGTAAGCTTCAAATTTCGTCAAGACATATTTTGGCTGTTAATATTGGTCATATGTATGGAACTTGCTATTGCTATCACAGGAATTTTTGGATATGCGACCACCCATCCCCCAAGAGATTTAAAAAAAAAACATCGTAAAGATCTCATTTTTTTATTTTCCAATTATGCACATGATGAATAAGTGTAATAAATATAATTGTGGAAAAAATGTTCCTTAAGCCCCGGGGATTCATATCGGAGGGGGGTATTCCTGTCCACAAGTACCTGTGGTTGCCGACCACCACTGATTTTCGCGTTAACTATGGTTTACAGATGTAAAATATAGATTGACGTTATTAACTATAATTTACAGTCCGTAAACTATAGTTTACAACCGATAAACCTAGTTTATCGACTGTGAAACTATGTTTTGCTCATTCATTGTGGATTTAGCGTGCCATCAACAACCGCCATTTGATCCAGGTCACGATAAAAAAAAAACAAAAAACAAAAATTCATTCGACAAAAAATCAGTGCGTGCAAGTGATGGCCTAATAAATATATGGGGGAAAGTCAATCAGCATTTGAATCAGTGATAAAATTTATTTGCTGACAGGGACATTCTATAGAAATAAAGAGATGATGACTTAAAAACAAGACTGTTGATGTTCTTGTGTCGTCAGTTTGTTTTTCAATTACTGATTTACCTCAGTTTAGAAATTTTAGAAATCCTACGTAGTGCGTATCGAATCAACAGAGAGTTATGCACCCTGTATGTATGTGATGAAGGTATTTTCCTGCATAACTAAGGGAAGTTGATGATTGAAAAGTTAAAGTCATTACTTTTATTATAAAAATATTTAAAAAAAACATTTCTTATCAGCCGGACGTTGTGTGCAACATTGTATATACATGTAAATGTGCCTAATTAAGCGCTTTTGTAATCATTTAAAATTATATGTACACTGTATATTCCTACCAAAATACTAAGATATCTAAAAGTTCAATTCAAATATTTCAAATTGGCGAATTCTTTGCTGACCTAGATACAGTCTACATTTCATTGGCTGGTTTGACTTGTTTACTTTCATTGTCTTCCCGCAAACCTTCGGTTTGTCAAATTTAATGTTTCCAACGAACTTGTTGCTGCTGTATATAGAGGAATGTATGTTTCTTGCAATGTTCCAGCAAACATTTTGATTTCTTGCAAGATAATATAGCAATAGTTGTTATGTCGGCTGCAACATCGCAGCTAGCGACAATAATCTGCAAGAAAACTTTTCCTGTGTACAATTTTGTTGCTGAAGTCTGCAACAAACATAACAACTTTGCGAGGAATGCCCAAATAAGCAATTATGAAAACCCAAGTTTATTACAACATTAAACTTGAACATAAAAAAATGATTATATTATATTATTTTTAAATATTTTACTGTGGTCCTTGATACTTTAAAGTTCCAATTATCCGTTTTCTGTTCCTTATTTTTGGAAAACAAAAGAAGATGGGGGATCAAGGCAGGCATAATGCCTATAGCGACAAATATGAAAAAATCATATTCAGTATGTGAATTGAGTATTTAGATCAACTTCTTATTATTGAATTTTATGAAATTATTAGAAAAATATCTTTTCCGAGAAAAAAATATGTCGTAATTTTTTTTCTTTTTTAAAAATACTAGATGGTTTTAGTGAGACTCGAACCCTAGCAATAAAAGACCGAGAAATCATACTGCTTTGATTGATTGATTGTATATTGTATATTGTTTAACGTCCCTCTTGAGAATTTTTCACTCATATGGAGACGTCACCGATGCCGGTGAAGGGCTTCAAATTTAGACCTATACTCGGCACTCAGGGCCATTGAGCAGTGAGGGTGCTTTATCGTGCCAACGCCTACCGTGACACGGGACCTACGTTTTTAAGGTCATATCCGAAAGACCCGTGACTTTCACTTCTAGTGCCGAGCGCTTGGCGAAGTCACTACATATGTTTACGTCTTAGGTACATACTGCTTGAGATTGAGAATAACACCTTACCCACTATGCTACATGGTTCATGATGATTTTTGGCATTTAAGTCATGTTTGTGATATACCGGTTACCCTTGACTAATGGACTTAACGTATTTCTCTGAAAGATGCGAATGTTTTGTCATAAAAGTGTACTATTAAGGTATAGTGGGTCTTCGCTTGTTTTTTGTAAACCACAAATTGTATATTATTCTATTGCAAACTTTTAGGATCATCTTTTAAAAAAATGGAGCTACCTTTATGAGATTTCTTAAAGGTAGTATATCGTCCTGTGTTTAAATCATGTAAAACAGCATATAATTCTTTTCTTCTTAGTCATCCTTAGTTAAGTGAGACAGGAGCTTTAAAGTCTCTCCATCTATACTTTTTTAAAGAGGAGCATACGTGTCGTTTATCTCTGTTTTTCTCGGTGATATAGATTTTGGAACAATACCGGTATTTATATCTCATTGGAAGTTTAGGTTTAGAAATCGACTGGTGTTGTTGGTGTGTTATTTCAGGGGAATTACGGGGACTTTCATTCCAGGTTTGAAAATTTCCACATTAACCCGAGGAAACACTTTGACCCGTTGACTACCGATGGGTCCTGGGGCACAGTTTATTTCGGCATTTTTTTTAATAACTCCTATTAGTCTTTTGTCTTGTTTCTTATAATATTGGTTGAGTTTGTTTTTTTATACTTTCGGGCATGACATTACGTTGAAAGACAGTTTTGGTGGTAGTTTAGCACATGATAATAAGAAGGAGCACACGGCGGTTGTGACCTGTCAGCAGGGGATGCTCACTCCTCCATGGCACCTGATTCCACCTCTGATATTTCGGAGGTCCGTGTTTGCTCTGCTCCTATTCTGCTAAAAAAAAAAAGGCCGCCAACTGGTCAGCAGGTGAGTGAAGAGCTCTGCAAAATCTAACGTTTCCAGCTGTCTACTTCAATGTAACCACCTCAACTTGTTGGTAAGTCAAAGCGTTTGTGGTGTATTTACCAAATGGTTCCTAAACGAGGTCAGGTAGAAGAAAATAAAGTTTATAGCTGTTACTCACAATAGATGAATAAAGACATTTCAAAATGGCGAGTGACCGAAGCCACAGCGATAGTAAGTGTGCTTTAGCTATTTACGAGGAAATAGTAGAAAAGTTTGGAAGTTTCGATCGAGACAGATTTTAAAAGAGCTTAGGCGCACTATATAAAGATTCTCCCGAGAATATAACAGATGTAAGGCAGTGCCTTTATGAAGTAGCAACCGATCGTAGACCGGAGACACCAAAAGGTCAATTATTGAAAAGAAATAATTCTGGTCAGTGCAAAGCTATCGATAAACTATTGGAAGATATTTACATCTTGTCTCAGAAATAAAATCTGTGCTCTGTTATCGCGATAGAACAAAGTCGTCTAGTGAAATCAACATAAACAATTCCCAAAATAGCTCGCAAACATTCGTTAAAAGCACATACAGTGTCAGTGAAAATGTGCAGTCAAGCCCAACGGCTGATCGTACGGTTCTCTGTCAAAGTAACAATAGCCCTTTAAATGGAACCGTTAACCACTCACCTGTTCGCTTGACCCAATTCCCCGCTACTGGCATTCCAGAACTTGTATCTATCATTGTGGGGTTTCGAGAAGAAATTCTTGAAAAAATAAGTGAATTATCAGAAGTATTCAAGAAACAAAACGAAACGTTAATAAAAGAAGTACAAACTCTACACTCAACAGTGAAACAAAAAGATAAAGAAATTAGTCACCTTAAAGAACAACAAAACAAACTACACAAGACTCTCAATACTGGTCCCTCATCTCAGTATTCTGGCTCTTCTAGTTCATATGCTGATAAAGTGAAATCATCCGGTGACATCTATGTGGAAGTGAAAGATTCCCAAAATGAAGGGCAAACTGAGAGAATAGTTTCTCTCCATGAAACCGAAGGCCATATGCACCGTGAAGAGAGTGAAATATCTAATAAGCTCCGAAACATACGCAAAGATCAAGAATATCAGAACCATAAGAAACAATATCCTACATATACCACGAACACACTGAAAAACACGAACAAAAACCTTCAGAGTAACAATGATAGTGAGGATCGCAGGGAAACAGATTACGTATTTCGGGGTGTTAAACAAGGTCATCGAGTGAAGCGGTTATTGATGTCACGAGTACAAGCAGATGGTGGAATCGACGCGATTATAGATTCAATCAAACAGTACGCAAAAGCTCGTAACGTGTATATCACGCACATAGCAGTTCTGAAACTCTGGAAACAAAAGAACCCAATATATACATTTAGAGTTAATGTAAGGGTCGAGGATTACGAGAAATCGTTGCAGCAAGGTTTTTGGCCTAGTGGTATATTAGTAAGACCCTGGCAATCCCAGTACTCACGCGAACGTAACCACAATACTTATAATGGTTAAGTGTCTCACAGCTCTTGTATACGCGTTAGCGAGTATCCAGATAATGCTGCGTATAAAATCATGGAACATTAGAGGTATCATGTACGGTACACCATATCTGTCAAAACTTTTGAATGACACTGATATCTTCATTGCTGTAGAGCACTGGCTTCTTCCGGAGCAAATCCATTTTCTAAACTCTATTGACTCTAGTTTTAATGCATACGGCATTTGTGACAAGCGTATATTCATTGAACCAGAAAAAAGAACCTGTTCGGCAGGTTTTGGAGGTGCTGCGATTTTGTGGCGAAAAGGCTTACCTGTGTTCCCAGTCGAACGTGATTGTAGTGATCGTGTGGTAGTCGCCGTCATCATATGCAAAGACATTGAAATTCGTATAATCGGAGTTTTATTACCGTCAACTAACTCAAGTCTAGAAGAATACAGATCAGTGCTAGAGCATGTAGAAAAGCTGTATGACGCTTATAGTTCAAATGGACCTGTTATAATTCTCGGTGACATCAATGCTCACTTATCAAACGAATATGGAGATAAAAATCGCGCCAAATCCAACGAACGTGGGCGGATCATCGAGAAATTTATGAATGAACGTAAACTCGTGTCAGTCACAAGTCAAAACAATAGTACTGGTCCAGCTTACTCCTATGTTGCTCACAATGGAGAACAAACGTCTTTGATAGACCACGTGCTCGTGGCACAGAATAAACTCGACTTCGTAAGGACCACAGGAATAATTGAGGACCACTACCTAAACTGCTCCGACCATCTTCCGATTTTTGTTAACATCTCTTTCGAAGGTAAACTACCCGGAAGAAGGAAGACTCGTGAAGAAAATTTTGGCATCAACTGGAGCAAAGTATCAGATGATGATGCATGTACATACAGGCAGTTAGTTAGAGAGATGACCGATAGCTTTACACTAGATGATTACACTGCAGTCGGCATCGAAGAGTACGTTGATAGAATTACAAAATCCTTGAGAAACGCTGCTGAACTTTCTCTACCAGTAAAACGTTACCGTCCTTACTTTAAACCGTACTGGAATTATGGAAGTGTAAAGGAATTACATATCAAGAATAGAGAGAAAAGGAAATCTTGGGTAGACGACGGCAAACCCCGAGGTAAGGAACATCCCTCATACCGTGACTACAAGCAAGCAAAGCGCCAGTTTACAAATGCCCTCCAGCAGGCCCAGAGGCAATATGAACAAGAACAGTTTGAACGTCTACAAGAAACAGCAGAAATAGACATAGGGTTGTTCTACTGGACTATTAGACGGCGTAACAAGAAATCATGGAAGTCTGATGAATTGCGTGTCAACGGAGAAATCGTTCGGGATCCTGACATTATTCGGAATGCATGGTATACACACTATAAAGGATTAGCAGAAATTAAACAAGATCCGTATTTTGATCAAGAATTTAAGAATGCAATATGTCAAGAAGTTTCTAAAATGCACGCGATCTCAAAGGATAATTGCGATAGTATAAGCAACGTATACGTAACTGCAAATGAAGTCACTTCAGCATTACGTAAAATGAAAAACAGCAAAGCTCCCGGATTTGATGGAATTGTAGCAGAGCACATCAAGCTTGCGGAAGATATCCTACTCACACACCTTGTGAATTTATTCAACGCAGTCATGGAAACAAAATGTTATCCTCGTCAATTTAAAAAGGGAGTGACAATTACACTTTTCAAAGGAGGCAATAAAGACAAATTAGATGTGAATAGCTATTGCGATATAACCCTTATGTCTGTCTTACAAAAACTCTTTGAAAACATTCTGTACGCAAGAATACGGAACTACAGCAAAGAAAAATGCTTTCCCCATCCCCTACAACAAGGATTCAGACCAGAATGCGGTAATATAATGGCAGCATTTGTTTTAACTGAAACTGTGAATCACTATTTAGAAAAAGAATCAGACTTGTACGTAGCATTTTTGGATAACGAGAAAGCCTTCAACAGTGTATGGCACATTGGTTTGTTCTATAAACTGTTTCACATTGGCATAAATGGAAAAGGATGGCGTCTTCTTTTTGACTCGTTTCAGAACACAACTTATATTATACGACGGGAAAATGTCGGATGAATATGTCTTACAACAGGGCGTTGGGCAAGGACGTGTCCTGTCCTCTTGGTTCTTTTTACTTATGATAGACGGCCTTATACATGAATTAGATCATCTCAATATCGGACCTCGAGTTTGCGATCTTCATGTTCCTTGCGTTATCCTTGCTGACGACACCTCGTTGTTTTCCAGTACTCAGAGCAGGATGCAAAGACAGCTAGATGTTGTATCCAACTATGCATCGAAATGGAGATTAACATATAATCCTCTGAAAAGCTGTGTCATGTACTTTACCTGTAAGCGCAACCGCAGACAACCTGATCTAGAGAAGAACTTTCACCTGGGAAAAGACAATGCGCGGATTAACATCACAAATGAAAATACGTATGCCGGGATTAAGATAACTGACACACTCACGAGCGAAAACGCAATTTCACAAGCATGCAGCAAAGGATGAAAAATAATGAATTCCTTGATAAATACTGGAGTGCACAAGCACGGTATGAACCCTCTCTTAAGCTCCAGACTATGGAAAACAGTTATTTTACCAGCAGTTCTATTTGGTTGCGAGATGTGGACAATCATGTCAAAGAAGTCAACAGAGAATCTCGAAATACTACAAAGATTTGCAGCACGAAGGATTCAAGGCTTCGATCGACAATCTCCATCACCATGCACTATGTACTCATTGGGAATCATAAAAATGGAAAAGATTATTCAGAAGAATCAACTACTCCTCTGGGATCGTCTCTGTAGATCTAGCTACACTCTATTTTCTAAGCGTCTGTTTATTGCAAGACTATGTACCTTCTCCGATAATACTCGTCAGAAGAAACGCGAATTTATAGACTGTATTTATAAGATTATGAAAAGTTACAATATAGATTACTTTTTCAGCAAGTACCTCATCAATAGAGAAACACCGTCAAAACTCAGGTTGAATCAGTACATCAACAATCTTATAAACCATTCTTCTCATAACGAATGGAGGATTACACTTGGAAACCGACCAGAACTAAATCGTTTTGCAGATATACATCGAGAACTTACACCCCACCCACTTTGGACACTCAGTCTCGAACACCCGGAGTTTACCTGGAAACTATTCGAACTCATAAATCTCTCAATTACATATGAGACGGAAGAAGTAGTATGCAAATTATTCAAAAGAAGTACACAGGATATCGTATTACACTTCATCTTACACTGTCCGAATCTGTACAAAAGTCGCGAACATCTCACGACCCTGATCGTTAATTGTCTACCATTGAACACATGTGTCGATCTCACACACTTGCCCGAAACTACTATGGTAAATATCCTTCTAGGGTCCAGAAAGGATGGAACCATCCCAGAAGAGGAATGGGCCACCTTCATACTGTCGGTATCTTCCGGAATCACAATAATGTTGAAGGACATGAAAACTCTTTTATAGTTAAAGATATAAAATCTCTATCGAGTTTCATTGTAAGAAAAAGCTCATGAACTTTTTCGTTCAATACACATGTACATATATTATTAATCAATGCACTGTTGTTGTTGTTAAATGTTTCTTATTATGATATGACCAATCTCTATGCTATAGAGGAAATAAACAATGTCTGTCTGTCTGTCTGTCTGAAGCTTACTAGTATCAGGATACAGCTATTCATATACTTTATCAAACTTTTTATCCACTTTTTCCGATTGCCGTATTTCGTTTTAATTCTGTTGTCATTGTTTGCCTCGTCAGTTGTACATGATAGCCAAAATGATTTCACCAAACAAAATTAAACGCTTGCGGCGCTTTTACTAAACAACTAAAATTATCCATATGTTGAAGTAATGTCGTAAAGAGTCTAAATTAATTTAAGGTAAGATCAAACGGGAATCCACCAAACGAAAGTACATGAATGCTATAAATAGTCAAAATTATGATATCAATTATGTCTCTGTCATAGCGATAAACAACTTTGCCGTTTGTTGTCACAGTTGCATCGATTGACACAGTTGCCGGTAATAGGGTGTGAAATTGAAAATTAAAAACTTTATTGAATATAGATCATGCATGTGTCTAACTTCAATTTATATTCTATGCAGCCAACATCTACTCGAGGAATTGTAGTTTAAAATGGTATGGTTTTTGTTTGACATTTATACGACTATAAGTTTTCCAAATATTCGCAACTATCGTCTAGATCAATTAGACGCATGCCTTGTCACACATATCGAAGCGGTTTAATGATCAAGACTCCTTTCCATTGTTCACTTAATATATTTCCCGGGCGACAATTGATGAAAACATCAATGTTTTCTTCTTATACCCCCCGCTTGAAAAGTGGTAGGGTATATAGTAATTGAGATTTCCGTACGTGTGTCTGTCTGTCCGTCCGTCCGTCTGTTACGCTTCTTCTCTTATCCGCAACTCCTCTTATACTACTGAGTGAAATTTAATGAAAATTTCCCAGAATCTTTATTACGTATAGCCATTGTGCACCTCCTATTTTACTTTTTTATTCGACACGTATTTTAAGTTTTCCATAGCAAAACATGGGCATTCAAGTTAGTTCAAAGGTTTAATATAAATTGCGTAAAATTGTTTGTATGAGGTTTGACCTTTAAGTCACTATTAAGCTCATAGGTTAAAGGTGGCTTAATGGTAGCTTAGTGACGTTTGGAAGTTAAGCACCTATAAGTTCCAGCTTTATGGTGGCTTAATGGTGATTTAAAGGAATTAACTTGTTCTTTTAGTCACCATTAAGTCACCATTGAGCTACCTTTATGAGATTTCTTAAAGGTAGTATATCGTCCTGTGTTTAAATCATGTAAAACAGCATATAATTCTTTTCTTCTTAGTCATCCTTAGTTAAGTGAGACAGGAGCTTTAAAGTCTCTCCATCTATACTTTTTTAAAGAGGAGCATACGTGTCGTTTATCTCTGTTTTTCTCGGTGATATAGATTTTGGAACAATACCGGTATTTATATCTCATTGGAAGTTTAGGTTTAGAAATCGCCTGGTGTTGTTGGTGTGTTATTTCAGGGGAATTACGGGGACTTTCATTCCAGGTTTGAAAATTTCCACATTAACCCGAGGAAACACTTTGACCCGTTGACTACCGATGGGTCCTGGGGCACAGTTTATTTCGGCTTTTTTTTTTTAATAACTCCTATTAGTCTTTTGTCTTGTTTCTTATAATACTGGTTGAGTTTGTTTTTTTTTAGACTTTCGGGCATGACATTACGTTGAGAGACAGTTTTGGTGGTAGTTTAGCACATGATAATAAGAAGGAGCACACGGCGGTTGTGACCTGTCAGCAGGGGATGCTCACTCCTCCATGGCACCTGATTCCACCTCTCATATTTCGGAGGTCCGTGTTTGCTCTGTTCCTATTCTGTACCGTTTTATGAACGTTCATATTGAATACTGTTCGTTATCTCCATTTCCTTCTTCTAATGTAAATCAAAGGCCTGAAGGGTCAAAATGGCGTCGCGCATTAGATATGGCAGTGATAATTATATAGTTTAGTTGTACATGTATATCTAGATAAAATACCCCGATTTACACCAAATAAAGGATGCAACACCCTGTTGCGTAGCTCCGGTTTGTACCGTTGTTAAAGCCTTGTTGCGTTCATCTTTGTTTAGGTGTGGCATTTCAGCATTAACATTGCAATCAAAACATAAATATAGGTTTAATAGGAGTGTTTATTTTTTCTTTAAATCAAAATAATTCATTGAAAATAGACCACCAATTTACAAGATATCAATTAACCAATGGATCCCTGCAATCACGTATTTTAACGTATATACCGTTGCCCCTCAATCACGCATTTTAACGCATATACCTTGCCCCGCAATCACGCACTTTAACGCACATTTCGTTTTTGACGTTTTCTGCTTTGATAATAAATCATTAATAGATGATTAAATAATAATTTTCCTTATTCCATGCTAATATATTTCACAAATAATATTATTTTTTTCTCAATTTAACATGTCCCAGTCGTTCGATTTATTGGAAAATTGGATGCTAGACAAATTAAGAAGGTTTTTCTTTTGACACTAAATAAGCTCACCATTCACTGGTGTGGTGATGTGGAATGGAAGTCACTCAATCAAGAGTGTATATGTTTTCTTAAACATGTGAAAGCGAGTAAGTGTATATTTTCAATTAATATTCTGACGATATAAAAGTACTCTAGGCGAATCAAGGAATATTCCTTTTAGGGACCTAACATGTAACATGTAGATACATAAAAATTCATTCTCGGAAGGGGTGGGGGTGGGGGTGGTGGTGTTATACATCTTTGACCAACAGCGATCTTATTTATTCTCCGCAT
The DNA here is from genome assembly GCA_003671525.1 of Saccostrea glomerata. NCBI lineage: Eukaryota > Metazoa > Mollusca > Bivalvia > Ostreida > Ostreidae > Saccostrea > Saccostrea glomerata. Next base: position 19,776 of record PRKT01001829.1, on the reverse strand, counting down.
TTCATCTCCGGAATTATAATATTACATTCAGAATTTCCAGCTAGCTTGTTAAATAAAGGGACTGATTATTCATTATATATGCATTTCATTTTACCACATGTTTGCGTTTTTTTTTTTTTT
>PRKT01001829.1:9057-19592 GCA_003671525.1 Saccostrea glomerata | reverse complement strand
GGGTTGGGGTGGGGGGAGTGATTATGCATCTTGTCTACCAAGTTATTGAATAATCGATCAATAAAAAAGAAAATCAGCTACACTTGATCAATATTATGTCAGTGACACACATGATACTGATCTCAAATTTAACATCCATGGTTTTGTTAAGAAAACAAAGCTTTTGGTGTCAATGATTTACAGGTATTCTTCAAAGATAATAATTTCAATTTTCAGTTAAGGTCAGATGACACGTTCCTCAAAATATGTTTTGTATCTCTTGGTATTCTATCAAAACTTATTCATAATTGTCATTCTCTTCTGATTTCTACATTGTTTTTAAAATGTTTTTCAATTTAAGTACACCGAAAATTGTGTTTTAGGCCAATGAGAAGATTACCCATAAGGGTTTTATAAGAAATATGACCCTATGGTATCTTGGTCAAATGCCTGGTAAGGTACATGTACCCTAATTTTTTGTGAGAACACTTAATTAAGTACCTTTACTTCAATGACAAATTCTTAAGAAAAGTTATATATTTTTTAGAAACGTGTCGTCTGACCTTAAGAAAGTCTTCGGTCACAGTTTTATTTCCTGAAATTTACTCTTCCATAAATGTCGGAAAATAAAACTATAGATTTTCAATAAACTATGTAATGTCGGAAATAAAAAGTAAAATATAACTAGAGCCGAGCTCGTTGCAAAGCAACGAGTAGGTCTTCCGTTGGAGCTGTGGACAGGAAGTACCGACCTTGGGTCAAGGTTACTGCACTTTCTAATGTGAACAACCTTTCAGCTCAGCATGAGCCTCCAGTGAATCTTAATTACAAAGTTATGCTTAAACATTTTTTCTCTGTCAGTGACCTTGATTTGCCAGAAAGACCTTTGATCAGGGTCATGACACAACCTCCAATCATAAGTAATCTATGTTTCAAGTAAGAGCCTCCAATGATTTTTACTTACTAGTTCATAGCATGGAAAAGAAAAGATGTCTTATGTCGGTGACATTGATTTTAACAGAATAATCTTGGCTCTTTGTCAAGACAAACCCTCAATCTGAAACAACTTTTAGAAATTCATAACCTTGACAGGAGTTTTACAACTTTTCTGTCATTGGCCCTAAATTTGCTAAAATGACCTTATTTTAAGTAATTTGAAAACCGGCAAACTATAAGCAATTTGTATCAAGTATGGACTTAAACAAATATAGTTAGAATGAAAAAAATACCGTTTTTTGAGTTATAATCGTAAAAAAAAACCTTTTTGTCACAAGCAATCTCTGTATCAAGTATGAGCTTATAGATATTCTCGATTACATATAAATGATGCAACAAAACATGAATTCTTTCTCCAGTGACCTTGAATTTGCCATAATATTGCCTTGAATATATAAATACAACGACACAACCTATGATCACCTGAAATCTTTGTATCAAGTACAAGCTTCTGGTTTCTTTGTGTTATAGCCTGATCTTCTGGGAAAAACTTTAAGGGACAGACAGACATATGGACAGTTAAACAGATCGTTTAATTCCCATTCCATCCACACTACACCCCAAAATACACAATTACTTTGCAAGGGAAAATCTAGTCATGATTTGAAAAAAAGTACCGGTAATCTTTTTTATATCAGGAAGCTTTCGTAAATCTGATTTCTCATTCTCGACCTGAAGTTCGTAAGAATAATGCTTTTAAAACGACCCCTTCTTACTTTTTACTGACCATTTTCTTCATTGTTTTCATTTTATATCCCCAAGGTCGCCCGCATAGCGCAATGATTAGAGCGTCTGTTCTATAGTAGCGAAGTAAGGAGTTGATCCCTACGTCATGGTTCAAATCCCACTGTTGGACGTGGGGACCTGTCCTTCCGATGAGCTGTATAAAACAAGGTCCTGTGTCGCTTTAGGTGCTGGCACAAAAAAGATCCCTTCGTGCTCAAAGGCACTAAGTGCCGATTATAAGACATGTAATGTTTAAATATGGTGCCGGTTATGATTTTAATAGTTTAAATTAGGTCATAAAAGTGTGTAATTACATGATAAGTTTGTGATATTCAGTAGCTGTAGATTGTTATATATAAGTTCTTAAATTTTCGATTCTGTACATACGATGCGGGCACAGGGGCCAGTAGCAGGCTAAATTTGAATTTACGTATTGACTATATATATACAAAAATATATAGTCAATACGTAAATTCAAATTTAGCCTGTTACTGGCCCCTGTGGATGCCCATGTGCTTCTTACATGTACATTGTATAATCTGCTACTGATATTTTTAAAATCACGGAACAAAATTAAAAGGTTTGCGCACTATATACTAATCATTTACATGTTTTGAATAAATTATAAAACAAATAAAATTCATTACTTTAAAATCTTGAATTATTTTTTCAATATGACTATTCAACGTGTAATATAAATAGGCATTGTGCAAGCACAGAAGTCACTTATAAATGAGTTTTAAACGTGCTGGAGATACTTATCGATGTTTATTTATGAGTAAAATTCTGAATAGATCCTTATGATTCGGAAGATTTTCTTTAAAATTTAAAACTGAAATAGTGATGGTAAAAATCTGTGATGAACAAAAAAAAAATGTGTTTGGGAAAATTTGTGTTGAAAACGGTTTTATTTGTGATTTAAAAGCGCTAGCCTAATTAAGCTTGTGCATTTAAATCAATATTGATTGAAGTAAAGTAACCGCAGATCGCCAGTCCTTACGCTATGAATCCTCAAGACGAAAAGTTAAAGTACACATGGAGCTAACGAACTATAAAAATTGAAGACTGATTAATGTATATGTAAAATAAATACCCCAACGTTTTGTTCTAAAGTCAAACCTAAGATATTTTGAAATTTTTTTGAAAGATTCGATTTACTTACAGAAAATAATGTTTTCCGTAACTTTGTAAAATAAGATTTAACATTCTACCACGCTGTGTAAATTAATGTCATCAAGCAACGGAAGGATTGGTTTGTCGCGTAATTGTAAAGAAACACAAAACCAAGATAGCTGTTTTAGATAAACATGTATCACGATCAAATTTAAAACAAAGATAAGCCAACATATTAATCTCAAATATCGGACAATAATAATTTTCCATTGATTGTAAAATGGTTTTAATAGAGTTGTTTAGCCTTTGACCTCAGGGTCAATGGTTCGCCGCGGCGTGGCGCTTCAGATTTTCTTGGATGTGTGTAATCGTAAGATTACGCAACAATGGTCAACACACTTAAAATCTGGGTTCCAGGTGAATGTGAGAATTGCGCGGTAAATAATTTCTGTACTGTTCAGCTCTTTAAAAGTTCTTTTTATGTGATCCGGGCGTGTATCGTTTTCGTTCATATTGTTTGTGTTCATATTTTAACCAAGAAAAGCTTTTTTCTAAAACTCTTTCTCTTGGAAACATTTTGATTAGTAAAAAGAAAATGATGCCATTAAATACTCTGAACGGGAACCAAAGAACACGTTTAAAACCTAATTAAAAAAGAGATGTGATACAGCATTGTAAAATATTTATTATTTACGGCAAGTTTACTTCAATTCTGCGCATAAAGACTACAGAGTTTTCTTTCAATAGCAAGATGAGAACTGCCTAGCTTTCTTTCCTATAATACGTAAGACTCGAACAAAATAATATTTTTATAGGACAGATAGTATTCAGGTACAATTTTATATATGAAAAGAATGAATTTAACCATTCTGTGTTTTTATTTGTGTATAACTGTGCGTCACTGGATTACCCGCCGATTGATTCCCGGTGACCCACTGTCCCGCGCTATCGAGGGAGGCGTGTTACATAATTGTAAACTAACAAGGTGAATGAAATCCGAAACACGCTACCTGTTTACCTTGCCTGCTTTTATCGCGTTATTATCAATATTCCCGGCATAATCGAACAAATCAGCATTTTCATCAGATCAAAAAGGTGTAAAAGAGCAATTTTGTCCGTTAGATCTAGATCGAAATATTTACCGTTTTTGAGTTATTAAGCAAAAACTTTCAAGTTCCATAGAACCCTTATTATAGGGGCCAGCCTCTTTTGAATAGTATATCATGAAAGCCCTTGCAATTATGCACAACTTTTGTTCATTATGTCTTAACAAAATATTTTTAGTTTTCAAGATAAAAAGGAAAATATGAGTGAATTTTCGCTCTTTTAGGCGTTCTAATTTTTGACCCCTATAAAGCACCATTTTGAATAAAGAAATCGAAAAACAAAAACCGCCATGCACAACTTCAATCCTTGTATTATCTAAAATCAGTAAAATTTCTGCTCCAGCTTTAGCCGTCTCTGAGCCTTTGTCTGGAAACGAAAGCCTATAAATTTTCGTTTAAAGGGAAAAAACTCAAAACCGGAAGTGACTTTTTGAAATTTTAGATAGCATTCTGTTAGAGTTTAGTAACGTCTATAAACTCTGAAAATTTGAGCAAAATCCATTGAGAAATGAGTGAAATATGAGGCCTCAAAGTTGGCGTCTAGGAAAAGGAAAAAAAAAAAGAATAATAAGAATAATCTTAATCATCAGAATCAGTAGAAGGTATTCCGTTGGAAACGGAAGACCTTAAATATAATTTTTACGGGAAGAAAGAATGCAGTCTAATTATTGAGATTTCTGTTTATTCTCCTGTCTGATTTATATGAATATTTATTTCGGTCAGAATTGTATATCTTTTAAAAACACAATCAATTGTATATTTTTTTCAAAAACAATCAATTATTTTTCTCTATCGTTAACTTGGACTTTTTAATAATAAAGTAATATCACGGGATATCCCAAAAGTATGTATAGTGCAAGTTTGATTAAATTGATATAAATACGTTATTTTCTTAATTGAAGGGGACAGGTTTTCGTGTACATCGACGCTGCATATGCATAAAGTTCATCGTGTCATAGAAATCGTATATGGCAACCCTTGGAAAAATTGTGGAAATGCTTGTTATATTTCCAATAAATACAGCTTCAAATAATGCATTTTCATAGAAACATTAGAGAGGTTGAGATTTCAAACGTGTACGTGTACGGGTACGTCTAGGAGGGGAATAACCTAAATTCTGTGTGTATTACGTCATCAATTTTAGTGACGTCAAAATTGCTACACGTTCGTAAAACTTGTAGAATGGAATCTACACGTAAGTGAAAACGTGTAGCTTTAATAATAAAAATTCCCCAATTCAAGTGTGCAAAATGTGATTGTAATACATTATATAGGATGTTTACTTTCATGAATACTTATTTTCATCAAGTTTTGTTTACATACTGACGACAAAAAACTTTCTAAATAGTTGAAACAGAGACACCGATCGCGGTGGTACATGTTTCACGTCATAAAAATCTCAACGGACAAATTAAAAATAACGTGTAAGTGTACGTGTACGTCAAAATATCTACAAGTACACGTACGCGTACAAGTTTAAGATCTCAACCTCTGTATTTTAAAGAGTACTGCCTCATTTGCTCCACAAATAATTGGAATACTTATAGGACAACATCGGGAAAATGTCGAGTACTGATCGATGCGTTCTAGAAGTTCTTGGACTCGTTTGTAAACTATTCTATTTTTTGTAAAAGAAATGTGTAAAAATTCCATTACAAATAAAAACTTCTTTTCGATGTTTTTTCTTTCTTTTTATTTATTTATTGCAAATTCGTCTAAAGCCCCATATCTTTCAAAGTTTTTCTTTATTGTTAAAGTTCTATTTTTAGTAGCCCACATGTACATGTAGGTGTAAAGATTCTGCAATCTTCGCTATAGCCAAGGGGTTTCGATACGCTTCACATCTCCCCCATGCACTAGAGTTTGGATCGGATACCTTTGGCTAGCAAGGTTCAGATATATATTGCTAATTTAAGACTGATTATTTTAATGCCGAATCCCATGGCAGTATTTTATCTGTATATCGGCCAAGATATTAATTAGAAGATACGATCAGTTACATTTAGTACATGTATTTTAATAATTAAAATGTTTTCCATCGACAATGCGCTATTGCATTGTTCATAAAAGAATTATTTAAACAAAATAAACAGGATTGAATCGTCATCAAAATACTTGAATTCATTTTACAGATGATTGTATAAATATTATATATATACGGCAACAGTTGCTAATTATACACCGTGTAAATGCATCTTCAAAAACACGTCTTTTCAGCACGTTATCGCAAGTGCGCTGCCACTCTCTACCATCGGCTCATACATCACCTCTGTCATTGGTTCGCGTATACACGGTGTTAAATACGAGAAATAGTACGTTTGTTTAAAATCATTATAATTCAATTTCTATGATTATGTCTGATTTTAGATATATATTTACTAAACCAATACAGAACTATTAATTTAAATTGAAACCTTCCTTCAAATATCACGTTTTATACGTTATGTCAAAAATCTTGACGTGAGCCCATTGCAGAGGTGTCTGAGAGAGGAACGAACGACAACTCTGCATAGGAGATTGGTGCGCTGCGGGGAAAAGGATAACGCCATCAAAAAGTAACAAATGCAATGCTACTATTACGTCATAGACAGCGCAAGGGGCAAAGAGTTAAAAACTATTTTCATAAACATGATTAATCAAAGGGAAAAATTCAACAATAGGGGTTAAAAAGCTCATGTTGTACTTTGAATAGGTAACAGGTATCCAATGATTAAAAAAATAGTTGCTCAATATACCTTTAGAAATCTTTTTGATGAGTAAAACAATATGCGTTTCTTATTTTGTTGGGTATATATAGTTTAAGAAGTATTTTATTCATAACATACAAAGAAGTATACAATGAACAAGGATTGAACAACAGGCCAACGGCCTATATTATTCTCTCCATTTGAGATATATATATAAAGATAATAAGAAATTATACAATCAACAGTCTAATCACTTACCCATGCCTAGCTTCTTATTCGCGCCTCTCAGTGTCTCTGAAAAAAAAATTAGGTTTCATTTGAATACTCTCACAAAATTGTTATTTAAAATCTATTTTGTATTTTGTGAGGGTGTAAGGATACATATTTTTTTCATCATACTGCCTAATTGAATTGATATTAATTTGGGGGAAAATGTTGTAATATATAAAAATTGTTACGGAATCTGTATACAAACAAACAATAATGGTTTAAATTCACTCTTGCTAACACAGCGGGATAAATATCACTTGGTACAATTGATTAATAAAGATGCTCACGAGTAATTATGTGATTTTGTATAAATTGTGGTGCTTTATCATCATAGAAAGAAATATTTTATGAAAAAATCATGATGTTTATTTTGTTTTAAAAACATAGAAAATTTTTTACGTTACCTGATACTTTGGACACAGCTGAAATTAATTCATCAACAGCTCCAAGCTTTGCAAGATATTTATATTCAATTTCAGGGTCCATGGAACATTTTGTGATATCATTCACAGAGTCCTGGTACAAGGTAGACGTCCCTAGATATCGATCTAATTCTACAACGATGTCCAAGATGTTCCTCCATTCCTGCCTGAAATCGGCGTCAGAAAGAAATAAATCAGTGTAATGACCATAGTATTTGTTCCGCAGAAGACGAATCCTTTCGATGTTTGCGGCGACACTTCTATCAGTGGGGTCTGGATCTCTCCCCCAACCTTTCAGATGTGGAGGTATTTTACTGACATTGCGAAGAATGATGTACAAGATAGATATATCCAGGTCTGAGTAGTCTCCTCCAAACTGATTTGTTGGTGAGGGAAAAATTATGTCATTTTGTGATGGATTTAGAGGGTTCCGAATTTTGTTTTTCTTGAGATCATCAGTCCATTGTTTCACTTCTTTAGATAGATCAGACGGAGGAATTTCCTTTTTAAGAATATCACGTAACGCATCGGTACAGGGTCCTAGTATGAGCCTCGCCAACCGAGCAGTGTTTCTGGTCTCCGGTGTTGATGTGTACTTGGATAACGACATTGCTTTTTATGTCTGTTTATGTAAGTAGATTTTGTCTGTTTTTAGTGAGTAAAGGTGATTTTTTGTGATCCAATTTGCCCTGATCTACAACAGAATCAGAAAATTACTGTAGCAGATTCAAAAACAAATTGGAACAAATGACACAAAGGGATATAACTCTGTAATAATGATGTGTTTTTTTCTTGAGAAAGAATTAATATATATTTAAATTTTGCGTTGCTAGCTTTAAGCTAGGATTTTTATGAATCTGTAACGTTTTTCTCTATGGGGTGTTTGTTGTTATCCGTGTCACAAAATATTGTGGATCCCGTGTAGAAGATAGGAACTTTAGATCTTTATAGATCAAACATTAGAACAACCACAAAGTTTGTTTCAACAAGTGTATTAGTAATATCCAAACGCAGTTTACAATCCAGTAAAAGCAATGTATATCAACTCACTAACTCTCTCTCCTTCTATACCCTGTCTGACACCTAACGTGATTTAGGGCACCTAGTTAGGGCGTTAGGCTCCATCGTTAGGGCACCTGTTAGGGCGATAGGCTCCATCATTAGGGCCCCCTGTTCGGGCAATTGGCTCCATCATTAGTGCACCTATTATGGCAATCGGCTCCAAGTATTAGGGCCTCTGCACCATTGTTAGGTGTCATGACACTTAATACATTTAGCATGTGATAAGCGCCATATTAATTAGGACACTAATTAGACTTTCAACATAAGGGTGCTGCTAATCAGGTACCATGGTTAGGGCTTATCAAATAAACAAAAATAATATTCCTATTTTATTAACAACTGTAGCATATTCACCTGTTTACATATGAATCAAAAACATTACAAATCTAACATTTTTTTTTTGCATGATATTATTTATAACTTTTTTAAACCTTTTCCAATGCGAGTATACAACGCTTAAATGCTAATATGAAATATAAAAATCCACAGTATATCACTGAGAAGTATTTTTTTTAATGCCCATTTTCCAAAATTTCTGTCAAATATCTTCTTATGTGTAAAACGAAAGTACATTTTTTTGAAAGAACTAAAACCCAATTTATGCTGTCTCACAGTACTTATGACAGAAAATACCTTACTGCTTATTTATATTTTATACAATAAAACACTCACCGATTACAAGTTCTTCTTTTGTAACAGTGGAATGAGTAGGATGATGGACGTTTCGCTTACTGGATGGTAAATGCTTCTGCCTGTGACGGGTGGGTTCACCCCAGTAACATGTTCGCCCTGCGTGATTTCGCGCCAAGTTGTTTCGCCGTATTTTTCTGCAGGTTATACATGAGGGACCAATTGGTAGGATTTGAGTGGTTTTGCACTAAATAACTGTGTGAAATTGAGTCTTGTCGTAACCATTACACAATATGTTAAATGTGCAAGTCTCTAAAATATATATATATATATATATATATAAAAAGAATAGTAATTAAGGGCGTAAGTCAATTGAAGAAATGGAAATAAGGAGCAGAAAGCAAACATGGACCACAAAAATATCAGAGATGGAACCAGGTCTCATGAATGTCCTCCGCGTCTTCCCTGTTATGATCGAATAAAGGAAAAAGTTGTAGAACATCCAATGTGTAAATCAATCAGCATTTGACTGAATAAAAATATTTTTTCTGCAAGGTATTTGTGTCGACCATAGAACTTGCGGTATGGTCACTATTACGCCATTGTTGACATTATTGTATAAGAAACTTGTATTTCAATAACATGTTTCGTTTAGAAAGTGTTCATACGTAGAGCATGATCTTTTGTATCCATTCGATTGAGAAACATAAACCCCATATACAAGTGAAAAGGACTAATTTCAACAACATAAGTAAGAAAACTTGACGACGGTAAGGTAAGTCATCATAATACTGAAGTATTGAGAGTTTAGCTTTGCTATGACTACGTTGTAGCCCATTACAATAATTAGATTTTTAAGTAGTTTAAAAGTACATTTTTAGGTCACCTGAGTAAACTCAGGTGACCTATTGCTATCCGTTTTCGTCCGTCGTCGTCCGTCGTGCGTCGTGCGTCGTGTGTTAACATTTGAACATTTTCAACTTCTTCTCTGCAACCACTGAACCAATTTCAACCAAATTTGGCACAAAGCATCTATGGGTGAAGGGGAACAAAAATTGTGAATTTCATGATCCCTCCCCCCCTGGGGCCTGAGGGGTGGGGCCAAAACTACTAAAATTAATGCAATCTTTAAAAATCTTCTTCTTTACTCCTGGACATCAAGCAGTCAAACTGTTTGCATGATTGTAATCAGCATTGAGTCCTCTACCAAAATTGTGAAATTCATGGCCCTGGGGTCAGGGGTTCTAGTGCTAGGGCGGGGCTAAATAAGTATATAGTGAAAATGCATGATTTCTTTGAAAATCTTCTTCTCTGCTCCTGGGTATTAAATAAACCAACTAAGTACATAGTTATGATGAGCAAGAGTGCCTCTACCAAAATTGTGAATTTTATGGCCCCAGGGTCAGGGGTTCTGGTGTTAGGGTGGGGCTCTATTGATTATATATAGTGAAAATACATGATTTCTTTGAAAATCTTCTTCTCTGCCCCTGGGTATTAAATAAACTAACTAAGTGCATGGTTATGATGAGCAAGAGTGCCTTTAC
>PRKT01001828.1:0-48065 GCA_003671525.1 Saccostrea glomerata | reverse complement strand
AGATTAGGCCACAGTGTCAGTAAATTTTCTCAGAGTTAAAGAGTGAGAAAGGCAGCGCAGCAGCCCACTATGAGAAGCTGACTTCAACTATTACTACTCACGGAGACGACTGGCGCAGAGAAATTGAGACCATCGTGAAGAATCTAAATTCTGAAATTGCTGTCATGAAAATCAAACATCTGACTGTCCTCACTAAGCAGGAAGAGGAAATTACTAAGAAAATTTCAGAAGTTAAAGAGAGCATTACTGAAATGAAGAAAATTCTAGAAAACAAGGATACGTCCCTTATTTCCTCATACCGGCCTAGAAATGCTGAATTCAGAAGATTTCCGCCAAAGCGCATAGCTTCATTACCCAGTTTTTCTGCTCAACCAGTCTACAAGGATATTACTGTAAACCAACTTTTATTTGCAACGACTTTATTTCGTAAACTTGTTGGCGAAGATTAATTTTCGCGATTTGATCTTTTTGGATTTGTTTTAAATAGACGGAGAGACTTTAAGTAACGGTTCGCAGCAAGAAATATTCGCGATGACGAAGCTGTCGCGAAGTTCGCAAAAATTTATCGCACGAGAATAAAAGTTGGTTAACAGTATTTGTCAATAATTTGGTTCTTTGACAAAGTTATCCATTGAAACAGTGGAACATAGCTTCATCATGGATACCTAAGAAGCGGCGTCTTCTCAGTTGGTAAAATCTCCACTTAATGCACAAAAACTCAGCAACACCGTAGATGTTCTGGACAGACTACGTGGTGTTATTTGTCGGAGGAATGGCCATACGATATAGCACTGACAAAGGATCAAGATCTAGTGTATATGGACTCTGATAAACGTACTGTCAACGTTGTGAATAAATACAAAGAGATACTGGAAATGATCACACTGCAGGAATGGAAACCTAACAATGTCTGCAGTACATCTTCGGGAGACATTCTAGTTACAATGGACAAGGCTAAGACGAACCAATCAAAAATTGTCTGATACTCTGGTTATGTAGAGGTTCAAAAGATTCAGTTCGATGACAAGGGTAAATTCATCTGTGAAAACAGAAATCTGGATATTTGTGTAGCTAGTGCAGTGGTAGTCATCAGTCATGCTGGAAAGCTTCGATTTCGTTACACTGGCCATCCGTCCATAGCTTCAGGAGCAATTATAACATCATATGGCACAACAACGGACAGTCATTGGTCAAATCCAGACATCGGACTGTGACAGAAGTTATATCTACACCCTGGATAAAGATGAACAGTTCCTCTGATACATAATTAAGTGCAATTTTCAGAGTCCATGGGGTTTATGTGTAGATTCCAAAGACTATCTTTTTGTGTCTGAATTGAAAAGCGGTTAAGTGAAAAAAAATCAAATACATGAAAATATTGTAAACCAATCATTATCTGCAGATCCATTTTTAAAGACTAATAAAACAATTAAACTTTTTTTTACCTTTCACATAAGCATACATCGACTTACATGCAGTCTAATGATTATTATCGCCTCACAAACAAGTTGGGAGATATAGTTAAGCATGCCATACCAGGGGTTTTGAAAAGCTATCAAATTTTTTTTAAAAATTTGCATAAATTCAAGAAAAATGTACCAAAATCACAAAATATAAATTCCCGATTTTTTCATCAAAAATTGTATTAGAAGAGGTGTAAAAATCCATATATAGACTTTAAAAATATTGCACACATGTCCTTCAATTATATAGTGGAACTCTTCAACTCCAGAGAATAACCCAATAAAGCTCAAACTACGTTGCGTATGACCTTAAATTCGAATGCTGCCTTTATTTTTATGTATGCTCTTTACAAGGGGATGCTCCAACTTTTGGTGCACTTGTTATATAAAGTGTTTATATGTCAAAAATAAAATTTAAATTAATAAATTAAAAACAGTAAATTTTAAGTCATTTTATTTGATATTGTTTCATCATTTTTATGGGTCAATCAAACATAAACAAATACTTCCGAAAGAAAATATCACTCAAAATGATACAATTTTCTATCCAAAGCTGTCCAAAACACATACATGAATTAACAGGGATAAAAATGTAATAGAAAGTAAAAATAGCGGAAAATGAAATAAATCTGTTGCCTTGAGTTGCCTATGCTCAAAGCAGAAACTGCTTTTAGATGCTTAAGGACCCTCTCTACACCAGTGTTTTTTGGATATTGAGAAAATTATATTCTATAAAGGTGTTACTATTGAGTTTATTTATATGATTTTCAACATATATATGGTGCGTGGTATTTACCCCCAGGAAAAATATTCAAACACAACACAGTATCAGTGAATAGAAATCACTGTTGTTTACTTCCATAGAGAAAATGCATGTAAATAACATGTTTAATTCATTTATCTTGGCCTTTTAAAATGTTATGAATACTTGAATTGATTAAAAATTGTGTAATTTTAAAACTGAGAATTTCTAATTTTAAGAATTTAAATCTAAGGGCAGATCACTCTAACTGCAAAAAAATACCATAGAATCAGAACTCTTTAGTGTGCAGTGTAGTAAGGGTTCTTAATCTAACTAAAACTGTGTACAATTAAGATCTATGTAAAAATATGTGTTAAACTGTTGATCTATCTATTAGTTATTTGAATCCAATGCCACAAAGCTATGAAAATGCATTTAATAATTACATTTTATTACATCTGGTTTATAAATACAGTCATGTCTTACAGAAAGAAATCTAAAAAGACGATTTTGCAAAATATTCATAAAAATATGTAAATTTTACAACCAAAATAATTCATCATAATATTAAGCAATATGACATCACAAGTCTCTCTCAATGGCTATATATTTACATTCAGTGTAATATTCTTTATAAAATCCATCAGAAATCCATGGCGTTCAAATCTCTATAACACACACGAAACCTTGTCATCGCGCGTTAGAATACACAGTGGGAACTCTATGTATTTTCAATACTTTATGAACACCATAAATGAACATTGTTTGACACAATTTAATTTTAAAAATTTAACACTGTTGAATTAAAGTAAAAATACAAGAAATGTGCATTTAAAATTAATTTATCACTTTTCTTCCTCGCAATGTTCGTTTATGTTATTTAACTTAACGACGTCACAAACATCACAGACGGCTCTTGCATCTATAAAGCACACCAGTTTTAAAGGGTGCTAAATTCACATAAAAGATTACCGAAGTAAACAATTATGAAGAGGAAAAATTAAAGAATGTAAATATAAGTACGCGCAGTATTCAATTTGTCGGCACAGCCAGGTGTGTTATAGGACCGAAGACATCCCAAAATATGAATTCAATGTATAAAAAAAAAGATTTTCAAATGGAGTGTTTAATGCATTTGATTTCCTACATTTAATCTTAAACTTTAGTTTTAAATTTTTCATTGGCTAGAAATTTGAATAGAAATACAGAAAAGGATTCCTATAACATAGAGCCAGGGATGTACGATTTTCTTTTGTTACATGATTCTATATAAACTTGATTTTATTATATCCTTTAAGTTTTCCAACATGTATTTTACAGTCACAGGAATGAAAATCAATTTACTATTTGTTATAAACATGTTTTACAGTCATCTTTCGTGCTTTATTCATATTTGAAGCAAGAAAAACATCAATTGCATTCCAATCCATCTGAGTAATCCAATGTGTCAGAAATCTATCATAGCTGAGTCTATTTTTCTTCTGTCCAGCTGAACTTTCTCTAGTTTGTCTGACAAACAGCCACTACCACACGTACAGTTTTCACATTTTTGTTTTGTGTTTGGTGTTCCTGAGGCATCATCAATTGTCTCTTTTGAAGTTTCTGTATTTGTACCACTGTCAGTAGCTTCCGACTTCTGGGCTAACATTTCATTCAGCTAAGATATGAAAATAAAATTTTTTATTTATTCCTATTAAAAGTAAGCCATGCATAGGAAAACTTCAATTGAATACTGTTGTGTACATTTTAAAATAAAAATTCCAATAGATGAAGTTTCACTAATGTTGATCATTTAAAAATGTTTGGAATATGAATACAATTTTTCATATATTTTCCAGTACATTTTATGTAAAAAATGAATTATCCATGTTAACAGAAAAAACACTAACCTTGCGTCTCTCTTTGTGACTTTTCCCAATTCCAAGTCTATGAAGGAAAATAACAATGGCCATTCAAAACAATTCCAAATATACACTCTATCTGAACATTTTATTAAATACACTCTATCTGAACATTTTATTAAATAAACTTTATTTCATATTGTAAATAGAGGATATTCAATGTTTTGTAGTTGAATATGGAATTTATTTCACGAGTGGGACAGGATTTTTGATATTTTCACGAGTGCGAAGCACGAGTGAAAATATCAAAAAATTCTGTCTCACGAGTGAAATAAATTCCATATTCAACTACGAAACATTGAATTTTCTGTTTATTACATTTTAAAAAAAAAATCTTTGATTTTTCCTTTGCCTCTGTCTTTTTGTAATACATTCATGGACTCGTGACGTCATAGTTAAGCGGTTGAGACGTCATAGCTAAGTGAAGTGAAAACACTGTAAACATGAATTTGACAACATATTTTTGGTAAGTTTGACAGTTTTATTCGCTTTCAGAATGGTTAATTTATTTCCATCTATCTTATATTAGGTCAAGGAAGATATTATTACAGCAATTTTCGTTATGAGAAAGGAAATCGAGAGTTTTCCCGCACTTTTGATATTCGTCACACTGTGACAGGATATCATTTTGATATCCTTTCACACTGTGACAGGATATCATTTTTATTCAATGAATAAATTACAGTATTTCACGGGTAAAAATGTAATAATGACATATACATATACATGTACTAGATCAACAGATTTGTTGAGTGTATACCTTGGCAGTCCTCTGTTGAGTCCCTCCAATAGAATACAGGCCTTACACAGGGGATTACTGGAGATATAACCACACCTCTCACAAGTACCTGTCAACAGAAATAAAATATCTCAGATACAGGCCTTACACAGGGGATTACTGGAGATATAACCACACCTCTCACAAGTACCTGTCAACAGAAATAAAATATCTCAGATACAGGCCTTACAAAGGGGGTTACTGGAGATATAACCACACCTCTCACAGGTACCTGTCAACAGAAATAAAATATCTCAGATACAGGCCTTACACAGAGGATTACTGGAGATATAGCCACACCTCTCACAGGTACCTGTAAACAGAATCAAAATAAGACACAAGTTCCAGTCAACAAAAATAATATATTTATATCTACAGTGTATATTATCATATTATTTTATATATGACCAGCATTCAACAGAAATTCAACAGATGTCCTGAGTCAGGGGTCATGAAATCCACATTTTTGGAAGAGGCACCCTTTTGACTGCTGGATGTTTAGGTGTAAATATCTCCCTGTGAACCTCTGGCATGCTGGAGTAGATAAAGCCCCATTCCTAACATCCCAAGAAGGCAAGGATCATGAAATTCAAATGTTTGAAAGTAAACCACCATGAATGTATCAACCTTAGCAAGATGTATAAGGATAGACAAAAAAGGGTTAATGAATAAGTCACCTGAGTGACTCAGTTAGCCTTAAAATCCACTACAAGCATACAATATGATTATGTATGAATAAGTTTAAATATCCAATTTTACCTTTTTTCACATTTTAATTAGAATTATGCATGTAAAAAAAAAAAAACCTTCATTAATAAGAAGTACCTTGTACTGGTAACTTCACAGCTTTCTTCACTGACAGACTCTCCCCAGAGTGAATGATATCTGAAATTTAAAACATAAATATCGACATTGA
This sequence comes from Saccostrea glomerata, assembly GCA_003671525.1. Taxonomy (NCBI): domain Eukaryota; kingdom Metazoa; phylum Mollusca; class Bivalvia; order Ostreida; family Ostreidae; genus Saccostrea; species Saccostrea glomerata. The sequence goes on along the minus strand of PRKT01001828.1, from coordinate 42,265 downwards.
GACAATTTATCTTCTCATGCTGATTCATGAAGGTAATAAAAAATTGAACATGACTAGTTTATCTGTTTGGTATCCAGAATACACTCAAGGCATTCTAAAGTACTATTATCTTATTTATTAAATGTAATCAGTGCCCATATGCATAGCTACTTTTTATAATATTTTTTTAAATTGATGTTTGAGATTTTGACCTACCAATTATTGCACTAGGTCGGATTTTTTCCAAGTCTTTTATGTAAGCCCTAGCAAATCCCCTAGACAAAGAAAAAAAGGATCAAATTATACAAAACTTACATTCAAAAATTAAAATGATATATTAATTCATTTCGAAAGACATAGAAGAGTCTTACCTATAAGCATTGGGTGAATATATACATTCCGTGGAGAAGTAATCCAGCTTCTTAAAGTAGGCATACCTAATAAAAGGAAATAAATTACAAGTATATTGTCTGTTTCTCTAAATGTACTAAAAGTTCTCTTCACTCAGGTATCAAAAAATTGTGCTTCAGATCTAAAACAATGACTTACATGACAATCTCTTTCTCGTAAGTATACTTGAATGGTTTACTTCTGGGGAGGGCACCCTCATTTCCCTTTAATAAAGATCATTTTCTAAAATCATCTTGTTCAGTTCTTCAAATTCATGAATTCATTTTTTTATTGTTAAACCCTTGTTATTGCTAACTTAGCACATCATTCAAAATTGAAGCAGCTATATTTGAAAAGCTAGGTAGCCACTACAATCTTGAACATGGCCGTGTATGTTTTGTGTAATTTACAGATGACACCACTGTTTATTTCGTTACCGTGGTGATTGCTGTACACCTCTGTAATCTTCCTATGTCACCTCTCAGCACTGAAAATATATATAAAGTAAAAATTTATCACACAAATTGAAGATTTTATCACGATATAATTTTTATAAAATCACTAAAATTTGATCTTTGTCAGTGATTTTACAGTAGTTGTTCAATTCTAATATGTTTAACTTACCATTCATTATCACAGTCTCAGCTATGTCATCTGCATTGTGTCCTGGCAATTAAAAAAAAAACAGCTTAATGAAATACAAACTGTATCGAAGACTATTTGTTTAAAATAATAAAATGATAAATAAAACATATTTTCAAATAACAATATAAAAGAAATGGACAAAACTTGTTTTAGACCATAATAATAAAGAATTTCTTTCCATCTTTATGTAACTTTATTCAGTGATGATACTTATGCTTTCATGAAACATTTTACAAAAGGTAAAGCTGTATCATTAATAACTATCCTATAACTAACCTGTTACTATCCTATATCTGACCTGTTACTATCCTACAACTAACCTGTTACTATCCTGTCCACTTTCATCAGAAGGGCTCCTCTATCCAAGGCCTGGCGCCTGAACACTCCGCAGAAAGTACCTAACATTTTTATAGAATTCACATCTGATTCAACACAGACCTCTATGGACAGATCTCAGTATCTTTAGTTGACTATCTGATCAGACAACATCAAGATATCTTAAGAGTTTGAAACTTGAAGCAGAATTAGCCAAGTCTGATTCTCAGATGATGACATTCAATCTAATTTCTATGAATTCTACATGTATGTAAACCTAATAAATTCGGTAAAAGTAAGATTCTGTTAGAATGCATATTCAATAGAGGCATACCCCAGCTACTGCAGTAAGGAATTTTTATATTTTATACCTGTGACAATTTTAATGTTTTAACTATTGACAGATTTAGCATAAGATACATACAATTATTTTTCAGACCGATCTGTTTGACAATGGCGTCCATGGTCCATCCATACAACTCCTCATACGACACAATCTTTAGGGGCAGCTCATACTGCTGCTGATTCCTCTTAACAGTCTGTAACAATCAGGAAGACATAAGCTGATGACAAAACATACATACTAACATATACATTGTGATTAGCAATTAACGATAAACAAATCTGTATCTAATGAACAGATTCAGTTGACCAGCTTGCCAACATTGAACAAGCAAGACAACTACATTTAGAAGCTTCTGATTTTAATTTTCTTTTCATAATGACAGCTTCTTTTTTATTGGACTTTCAGCATTGCTTTGTATTCATCAACTTACTAAAATGCTTCTTGTGTTCATGAAAATGTGCTTGACTATGTTAAATATATTGTTTCAACTAATTGGATGCTGTAATCTTTGTCAGGGGATGCTCACTCCTCCATGGCACATGACAGCACCTGACCCCACCTCTGATGATCTAGAGGTCCATGTTTCCTTTGCTTCAAAATTTGTATTGTTTGTTATCTCTATAGCAGAGATCATGAACTATTTTGATGTACAAACTTTTGACTAGCTTCTAACCATTTTTTGTTGTAAACAGCAAATAAATTCCTCCTGATTCTGGCTTATACTACATTTTAAACAATTGAATTTACTGAAGAATGTAACCACAGTATTGTATATTCCCTTTATACACAAGTACTACATATACATGAACAAATATCCCACCAACAGACAACTGTACCAAATATTCTTTAACCCAGTTTGGAAGGGACATGAGAAAAAAAGAATGAGGGAGCTTACCTCTAGGGAATCATCCCTGTACCCTGTGATCCCCTCGTCCACGGACAGCAGCACCAGGTTAACTCCGTAGTCATACCTCTGGTTCAGGACCTTAAGGACATACGCCAACACAGTGGAATCTGGTAACAACATGAAAATGTTTTTTAAAATAACCTTTAAAGTAAGTGTGAAAGCGTAGCATGTACATATAAGTATAGATCATATCAATTTTGAAAATAAAAGGATATTTTAAAAGATAAAATATTATATGCATAAATATAACTTTCAGTAAAATTTTTAATCCTAACCTTTTCCACCTGAGGCTCCAATGGCTACCGTTTCCCCTCTAACAAAGAGATTAGCATCTGTGATGGTTTTATGCACTTCCTCTTCAAAGGCAAAGTAAAAACAGTTCTTACACAATGCATCCCCCTGTAAAAAAAATATGAAAAGTTATTGCATTAAGCCAAGCATAAATATTTTTTGTTTGCAGATGCTGAGGCAATATTTAATTACCCTGTAGGGAAGACCGCACACGTGCAACACGTGAAATGACCAATTATATTAATATAGGCGTAACTTTTTACATTTTTGATGGAATGCTTTGAAACTCATAATATAAGGTTATATTAGTGACATAGACAATATGACATGGTCAAAATAGCAAGATCTCACGCGCATGCATGTGCGCTTCGCTCTGATTGGCTGAAACTAAAGTCTCTATATCTTTCTTGTTTTTCGACGAAATCCTATGAAATTTTGAACATAGCCATGCATTAAGATATCCTACAACATGATATATAGCAATTATTATGAAAAAACGTGCATGCACGTGCGCTGCAATCTGATTGGCTTAAAATTTAAATAACTATAACTCTCTTGGTTTTCAACCAAAGAGGATGGGATTTGGAACATAGATAGGTATAATGAACTTCTACAAGAAGGTATGGTCACCATGCACATGCATACACGTGCGTGTACGTGCACTGTGATCTGATTGGCTGAATCTTTAAACAGCTATAACTCCCTTGGTTTTCAACCAAATGGGGTGGGATTTCGAACATAGATATATGTAATGAACTTCTACAAGAAGATGTGGTCACCATGCTCATGTATGCACGTGCGTGCACGTGAAATGAGTTAAATTAAATATACACTTGAATGAGCGTATTTTTTAATACTTTTGGAATAAATACTTATTTAGTATATTAAAATATATAGATTGTGTAGACAAGATGATATGGTCATTACGCACAAGCAAAGCTAAAAATTTTATGAATTTGGCGTTGTTAAAGTCTCAAATGCATAGATTTTGTCCTATTTAATGCAGCTTACAGGGAATATGGCACCAAAAAGGAGTTGGGGAGCGTTTGGGGAACATCTGTAATGGTCCCCGTTACAATTAGCACTAGTTTATATACCATGTTTCAATAAAAGAGAGAAAAAAATTATCCATGTCTTTTAACATGGACATGTTTGTGCCTTCAACATGACACTATGTGATACCACCAAGCGATATAAACAATGTTTGGATATCACAGTTAGAACTGGTAATAAAAAGTCTGGACAATGTCGTGTCTGGGGTTAAATGCCGTACTGTTAAATCTGATTTCTTTCTATAGAATTTCATTTGGAAACTAAAAATATGTATAGTCGTACATGTATTTTTTTTTTATTTATGTCGCAACGGTGCGAAAATTCATCGATTTAGTTTTGTCTAAGTCAAGAAAAAACCCTAGATTTTTTTTCCTTCGTATTGGTTGTATGCCTGAATATTTCCAACATTTAATTGTAAATAAATAAGCCTTAGGAATAACTTCAAGTAACTAAACTTTTTCATATTTGTTTTAATTTGGTCCAATTGCTTTTGTTTCTTTTTTTTCAAAACAGGTTTTCTTTTGGTAACGGCAACTTACTCTTTTTATAACCAAGGAAGTATTTACGTTCTATACTAGATAATTGATTATTTAAATACCTTTTCCCGCTGCATTTGTAGTATTTTATTTCAAAATAATATGGTTATAACTCAAAAATTATCAGTCCTTATATAGGTCAAATGGAGATAACTCTCAAAAAATTCATTGTGAAAACTATGTTATCCTGTTATTGATTTTGGTCTTTAATTATAGTTGAGACATATTATATCACTGAATTTTAATATGTCGATCAGAAATAAAATTTCTGAAAAAAGATCATTATTATGATTAAGTTTATGTAATTTTTGTCACATCCTGCACTTTCCTTTCCCTTCCAAAAAAGTTTAATGAAAAATATACAATTAAACACAAGATCTGTTCTAAATAACGACAATTAAAATATATTGATAACATAAATCTTTATACAATTGTACTTTGAATTGTTAGATCTTCTAGACAATTTATATGTATAAATGTATGTTTGTTAGATATACAGGATAAAATATGATCTATAAAATATTTTCTCTTCATATTTATCGAAGCTATGATTTTAAATTTAAATTTTACTGACTTGCCACACAGCATATCAAATGCTTTCGATAGCTTGCACACATCAGATTGTCATGCATTATATACATATACATGTAAATTAAATTTTATGATTTTGCATAATTGCTAGATATATAGAATATGGTTGTTTCAACTATTAACTAACCAGGGCATTCACCGTTGATTAAATCATCACATTTGTTGTACAATATATTGGTGTAACACCTAAACGTTTGATTTTCATATACAGTTTTAGCCTTTTTTTCAAAAACTTATTCAACACCCCATTATTTTGTATCTTTTTACGTTATGTAGAAAGGATATAAGTTTACGCCCTGTAATACAGAATCATTTTGTGACTCAAATGAAGCTTTTTTCTATGCATGCAGTACATATCCTATACCTTCTACTTACAACCAAATAATGGATAAGATATTCACTGTAATAAATGAATTCAATGTGTTAAATATGAAATTACCTACATAAAAAGATATAACTTATGAAATTTTATATCTGACAAACATTTTACATTTGTTGTCTTACCATGGTATGTTTTAGGCCACATCCGCCATCGTTCTGATCTTAAGGTCAGTCGACACGTTCATCAATAATACTTTTGCTAAGAATTTGTCATTGAAGTATAGCCAGAGGTTTCCTCACAAAACAATTAGGGTACATGTACCTTACCAGGCATTTGGCCAATATACCATAGGGTCATTTTTCCTACATAACTCTTATGGGTAATCTTCTAAATGGCCTATAACACAATGTTTGGTGTAGTCATATTTAAAAACATTTTGTATAAATCAGAAGAGAATAAAAAAAATATGAATAATTTTTTTTTATAATACCAAGAGATACAAAGCGTACTATCTAGTGCTGGAATTAAAATGATTAATCGATTACCATAGAACTGTTCTTTGTATTAAACAGAGATTTAATGGCAAAATTGCCATTAAAATTGAATTTAATTGGTGCAAAATGTAGGCGGGAATCAAGAGTTAGAGTACGTAGTTCTTATCAACTTTAGTTTTCATGGTTCTTTCGGAGTGTAAAAAATCAAAATTATTACACTATAGCAGTATAGGGTGTAATATAATCATGATTACAATACTCACATTATTTGCAAATCTACAAATGAGTCTTGCATAAGCACGTAAATGGTGAAAATGATGGTATTAAACTTAATGTTATGAGAAAAGAATCTAAATACCTCGGTAGTAAAATTAACTTCATTCATACATTTCTTTAAAGAGTAACAATGTACTTTATTGTTACATTAAAGTATTCACTTTAGGGCTAAATAGGATGAGAGAGAACTTGGACCCTCCCACTTTTAAATTAAACAGCCAGGGTCTAGATTTGGTCATCCACTGAGGAAAATAGCCCTGGACAGTAATTTAGGCCTCCAATGATTACGCACAAAACAATCTCATCAGCAAGTCCCAGTATTTAATGCTATTTAAAATCGGTTTATCTCCACCAGGACAAACCGCTGAAGCGTGACAAAGATATCTTGTCAAGGAGACAGATCCCCGCTGACAAATTTTTCCCTCCCTGACAGAAAACTTATTAACAGCATTCTGTTACGACTCGATCTCCTGCGCCTGATTTGCGCTGATGTGCGTAGATTGTCACTCTGGTCGTGGGACTCGAGACACTCGCCGGGCGCATCCCATTGTCCCAGCAAATTAAATCGTTCAACATGAAGCGTGCGTTTATTTATTCCTAATTAGTTAATTTGGGATTTCCTTAGTCGGGCGTGTATTTGTGCAGATGTCGGACGGAGGGTTTTTGAAATGTTCCGTTGGGAGAACAGACAGAAAAACTCACACTTGAATCAATTTCATCTCCAGGTTTTCCGACATGTTTATTACAACAAATTCATAGAGATGACAAAGTCTTTCTGTCATTTGATCTTGATAATATCAACAAAAGCTCCCACAGCCACGAGACAGCCACAAAGTCAAAATTGAAACTGGCTTGAGGGGACATACATAAAATTTACATTGGCACACTCTTGTCTGCTGTCTAAAATTGTTCCTAAATATTGGAAATTCCCATTCAAATATTTTAATAGATATTTACTAGTTGTCTGACTAGTTCAGATCCAAATATCATCCATTTAATTTAAATTTTTTTTTTTTAAAAAGCATACATCTCATCACTATTTTTTGGTCAAGATGAATACTGTGTGAATGTGTAACTTAAGTCTGAAAAAAGTTGCTGAGCATTCTGTGAGGGCTCCTGAAGCAGTCTATAGGTTCAAATGAAGATGGAAAAGTATATACTGTTACACATATTTTAATGCACTCTAACCATGCTGACTGTCAACAGAAAACGCACATGTAAATATATGGATAAATATATATATCCTAATTATACAGATAATAAATATGAGAGTCAAACATAATTATTAAAAATCTCTGACTTCTTCTCCATATGATCTATCCCTGTTTGGGGTCATCTTTATTTTCAAAAATTAAATACTGGCTCTGTAAAGTTGCTTCCAGCCCTATATCTTCCAACTTCCAATTTTCACAGCATGCCCCTCTCCGTGCTACCTTGCAGCAACTCTTTAAATCCAGGGTAAAGATGGTCCTGACTGAGTCCTATCAGATCTAAGGTTGTGAAACATCAAAGCAATTACTTCAGGCCCAAAAATCTTCACAAAAACAACTGGTGCTCCATGCTTTCCCCTCTCTTTCCCATATGTATTTGGCTTTTGGGGTTGAATATCTGATAGGGGCGGGATTAAAATAGTAACCAGAGCTGCTTGCCTTAATTAAGTTTTTTCACTCCTAGGGAAATATATGCTACGCTAATACCCAGGTGCTCCTTTCCGGATTGACAAGTGAAGACCGATTCTAAAGGTAGAACTTTTCAGTTCCTTTAAATAAGATGCATAGAATCGGTTTCAAATTCAGCTCTAATTATATGATAATCTCATCAAAAAGGTGATGGATCCCCAGACCCTCTAGGTCCGCCTTTATACTGCTTGGAATCACTTTACAGACCATAGACATATTTTATGTACTGATAGCATTTAACTTTGGACAGCTGATGAAATAATATTCTATTAAATCCTTTATGAAGTCCCAGCATTCTACTGGAAAAACTACCTAATTATTTGCAGAAAAGCAACCCTCGTTAAATTGGTGGCCTGCTGTTTCCCAGTTGACTTCAGAATGAAAATGATCTGGGTATTTACATTAGCAAACAAATCAGACATTTAATGTGCTCCACAACAAAAACTTTTCCCAACCATAATTTACATTTCACCAACAGCAATGCCAGTGCCATGACTCACATGAAGAAACTTTGGCTATGGATTTTGTCCACTTGATTGAAATTATTTAGTTTCAATTGAAAATTTAATACAATACAGATTTAATGAAAAATCAATAAAACATTAAAAGCAAAGTCAGATGTCTGTACCAGGTTCTAATTTTCGTTACGTAGTCCTAGATCATCATTGTGATCAAATGGCAAATTAATCAGTAAAAATATAATCAACTTTGTTTAAACAAATATTTACTTGACTGCGGTGGTCGTTTCTTTCTGTCTTTTTCTCCTAAAGGGAAAACTAATGAAAAGGAGAAAATTCGAGATATCACGTGTATTCGGTAGGTCTGAAAGATTTTTTCACAGACTTACTGTTTTTGGTCGCTTCAAAATAGCTCCAGAATCACAGAGGTTACATTTGACAGGCATTGTGACTGTGTTTGACAATGTAGAATAGACTAATAAACCCTCATTTTGTCAACAAATTGTCAGACTTATGCAATCTTTTCTTCTTGTTTTCCTCAATGTACTATTTTAGCCTCAGTAAATAAAAGAGTTCGCTGTTAAAGAAGGATAACTCTTGTCGAACTTTGGATTTGCCAATAAGGGCGAATCTCTAACAAAAAAAAAATACTATAGTAAACTATAGTTAAATATAGTTTACTATAGTAAATCAAAATTTCAAATATTTTCAAAGTAAATCAAAGTTCCAAAGTTTTTACTATTATATAGTAAATCAAAGTTCCAAAGTTTTCACTATAATTATAGTAAATCAAAGTTCCAAAGTTTTCACCATAGTAAATCAAAGTTCCAAAGTTTATTCCATAGTTATTCAAAGTTCCAAAGTTTTTCCCATTATAAATCAAAGTTCCGAAGTTTATATATCTAAGTATTAAAGTTTTTGCATGATTTTGATAAGTTTTTTGTTTTAATAATTAATCTGTTTAAAGGGTGATGATTTTGGTTTGTTTGGGCTGATTTTGTTGTTCATCTCAATTTACATATGCAAAGTAATTTTTTTAATGCATTATTTACATTGAACGGTAGAAAAAAGAGTTGACTGATGTTAAAAAAGCAAATATTTGGATTCTAAATGACTAATTTTTTTTCTCTTATAGAATTTTTTTCTCCATAAATAATAATAAATATTGCTTATTTATCGGTGCAAGGACAATTTATTCATTAAAATTCATTTCTTGTACTTCGTTCTTTTAGGGGACGGTTCGGATTTTAAATCGTTCAACGAAGCTGTAATAATTCTTATTCACCGTTGTTAGCAGACTTATTTTTATATTCATATGAAGCAGAATTTATGCAAAATGCAAAAACTAATGGTAATCTAACAACCAAGCTATATGATAAACGTGATGACTTTAACTTTTCTATCGTCAACTTCCCTTACTTATGCAGCAATATATCTTCATCACCTAGCTCCATACGGAGTATATATATCTCAGTTGATTCGATACGCAAAAGCATGCTCTACGTATGAACAATTTCTTAAACGAGGTAAATTATTGACAAGCAAGTTGATGAAACAAGAAATAATATCAACAGTCTCGTTTAAAGTCATCATTTCGTAAATTTTATGGTCGATACAATAACCTTGTCAGTAAATACAATTTATCATTGAATGAAATGCTGGCTGACGTTTTTCATACCAATTATTAGTCCATTATTTATACACTGAATTGACGACAGATTTTTTCCGTTATTTCCTGATTATGACAATGAGCACACGGCGGGTGTGACCTGTTGGCAGGGGATATGCTCACTCCTCCATGGCACCTGATCCCACCTCTGATGTTTCGGAGGTCCGTGTTTGCTCTGCTCTTATTTTGTATATTGTTTAATGGACGTTGAGATTGAATACTGTTCGTTATTTCCATATCCTTCATTCTTGACATTTCATTAAATGTACAAAATGAGAATCAAAACCATAATTCCACGAGTTTTATTGTACTTTATCAAAGTTCCAAAGTTTTCATTAAAGTAAATCGAAGTTCCAAAGTTTTCACCATAGTAAATCAAAGTTCCAAAGTTATTACCATAGTAAATCAAAGTTCCAAAGTTTTCACTATAGTAAATCAAAGTTCCAAAATTTTAATATAGTAAATTAAAGTTCCAAAGTTTTTACCAAAGTAAATCAAAGTTCCAAAGTTTTTACTATGGTAAATCAAAGTTCCAAAGTTTTCACCATAGTAAATTAAAGTTCCAAAGTTTTAACTTTGGTACTATAGTTAACTATAGTAAACTATAGTTAACTATAGTAAACTATAGTTAACTATAGTAAACTATACTTAACTATAGTAAACTATAGTTTACTATAGTTTCTATAGCATTTTTTTTGTTAGAGATAAAATGACAAAATCCGGGCATATACCCATATACACTTTAATTTGTCTCATTTTTTTTTGGGGGGGGGATATATTCATAAAAATCCCTATAATTAGAATTTTTTATCTTGAGTTTGGTAGAAATGATATTCGCTGCAGCGGCTGCACAGTATATTGCCGATTGAAATGCTAAATAATTTTAATATTTAATGCAATATCAGTAAAATTCGAAATTTCAAACAACTTTCTTTTCAATTTTACTCTTAGATTTACTTCAAACAAAGTCGTGTTTTTTTTTTAATTATAAAAAATCAATAAATCAGATAAAAGCATTAGGAGAAAGGGGTGGGGGGGTCTTATATACATGTAAATATACTTTTTAAAAATAAGCATGTACTATAAAAAAAAGTTGCTTATGTATTACTTTACTTTAAACTAGATATCGAAAGGTCAATATCTTTTATTCTTATGCTAAAATACTAATTTAAAAAAAAAAACATCACATGTATGAGGTATATTAAAAATATGATTTATAATATCATGCCTACATATGTATCTACTTCGAATATTTATAATGAAGCGTTTCTAGTCAGTGGTTATATTCCTTTCTGCTCATGTGTAGCCTTATGTGAAGTCGATCGAAGACTTCAACAGGCGCGAAAGATTCATCTTCCGACGGGAGGGTGGTCGTCTTCAATTATATATACAATTCAACCCAGTCTCTTAAATTTACGGTGATTAGCTAAGATGAAAACATCCTTTTTGAAATACTGTCATGTTGTAAATTTTGAATTTAGTTTAATGTAAAATTTACAACATGACAATACACATAACCATGTCCTTTGTTATACGTTTTCATTCTAAAACCAAAGCATATTTCGTATAAACATTTTTTTTTATATAATTGTTGAATAAATAAAACGGAATTTGTTAAGAAAACTTTTTTGCATTTGAAATAAAATGTAAATATTTTATTGTCTCGTTTCACGATCATTTCACCGGCTATACATTTTTTAACCAAAGTGTTTAATTTTTTATTCTTTTAGTGCAACCAATGGCAGGAATTGAGATAAAAATGAATATTTTTTTTAGTGTTTCTATACACATAAAATGATTCTCAGCACAATTGAAAAATAATTTAAGCAATAATTTAGAAATAATAAGATTGAAAAATTTTCAGAAAATGAATTTTCTGGTATTGTAGAACCTTTTCAAGCAATGCGCATGGCATGCGATAGTGGATACCCGAAACCGTCCTGTACAACAGGCAAAGAGACAAAGCAAATCTTGACCCCCTGTTCACTCAAAACCACATTAATGGCTAAAATATGAGTCCGGGAAACAGGAATAAATTATCATATCCGACGCGATTAAGTTAGGCAGTCATTGATGGGTCGTTATTCGTTGATTGAGTTTATTGGGAAAATCGTGTTGAATTACCCAATAAATCGCCGACTTTCATTCATCTCAGCCCGTCCCCTTGACCGGTGCGGTATTTTATTTCCCGGGCGACAGATTTTTCATCATCGTTTTGGAGTCCTAACTTCACGGGAGTGCGAGGTTTGGGTAATCAAAATTACACATCGAACACACCCCGCCATAATTCTGACGGCGTGATGTTGTCTGCGACGCGGTCCAAATATACCCCTCCCATACCCCGTGAATGGGACAAACAACGTATCTAAACACAGTTTGCTAAATTAATTTAGATTTTCCCAAACATGTACAACCTATATCACATTTTCCCCAATCGTCAGTGAAATGTTTATCTTTATTATTTTCAAAAGTTTTAATACGAAGAATGAATTATTCTTGTTAAAACATTGCTTTCGGGCCTCAAACAGTCTGATAATTTTACATATAGAAGAGTCTGATAATATATTATCGGACGACATTGATAACAAAATTGGACGGTATTTTAAAAAACAAAAAGTAGAATGAAAGAAAGGTTAACTATGTTCAAAAAAAAAAAAACGTTAAGAAAAAAATCAGGAAAAGCAATGGCAAAGAAAAATCAAGACATACAATTCCATCCATTAACCCCCTAATCCGCAATATCGCATTTAAACGCATATACCATATCCTATTTTTAACACAAAATCACGCATTTACCGTTTCCCCGCCATCACGCATTTTCACGCGCTTAAAAATCAAAAATTTCATTTAAGCTTCAATTTATTGCCAAATTCTAACTACTTTATATTTGCCCAAATCTCATAAAATTAGAAAGGTACTTTCTAATTAAAATATCATGTCATAATATTATCTATACGCTAAACTTTAGAGGAACTGGTACCCCGCTATATAGTGCTTGCGGGGAAATGGTAAGGTAATATTTCTATGACGTGAGGATTCAGTATATATTGCAGAACAAATCTTTAAGTTCTAAAGAGTTAAAAGAAAATTAAAACAAATTTTCAAATCCCAAAAGCCCCCTTTTCATAAGAACAAACCATCGTTATGATAAAAATTTGAGTCATGTTCATGAAATTTTATTTTCATAAAACAAGCCAGGATTATAACATATATCAAAAACGTGCCGAGTATAGGACGAAATTTGCAGCTCTCCAACGGAAATTAGTGGTGGCGTCTCCATATGAGTGAAAAATTCTCGAGAGGGATGTTAAACAATATATACAATCAATCAATCAATATCAAAACCAGCGTTGCATGAATATATGGAAACAAATCTTTTACACGATCTCAGATGTTGATTCACGAGATATGAAAATGAGCATTATCGTCATGTTCACAATTTTGAATTTATTGGATGGTTGTAAATTAATATGCAACTTAGACATGATCAGGTAACAGGCCCCATAACTAAAACCGGAGAACTAACTTGGTCAACATTTCAAAAAAGTACAACTTTAGAAAAACCATAAATGTGTAACGAAATTCGAAATATCTAAATTCAAATATACCGGTACATGAGTTTTTGCTTGACTATGGTCTTAGATTCTAATCGTGGTTATACTGTAGTAGCTCACAGAGCACAAATTTTCACAAGAATAAAATTTTGTTGATATGCTGTTTATAATTTTGTTGTTTTGAAAGTAATCCTATTCAATGTTTAGGCATATAAATTTTTGTGTGGGATTTTATTTTGTTGATAATTTTTTTTTACAACAAAATAAACGAAATTTAACCCCCCACGTATATTTGTCCTTTAAAGAATATATTAGAATATACCTATAAAACATTGTTGAAATACGACAGAAGCAAATACAGTGATTTCACATTTCTATAAAGAGGAGAAGAAAAACAAACAAACAAAAAAAAGAAAAGATTTTTAAAGCTGATATTTTAATATGCTGTCATCTTCATTATTTATTGTATATTTGATGTCAATAATTCGTATATACAGGTATATGTTTTTAGGATGCCAAAAATATGCAAATTTCCATCATTTTTTTTTCAAAATTTCAAAGGCAGATTTAAAACGAGTTCTAATAACAAGGTGTAAAATTGACAACTTCTCAGAAGAAGGTTTATCTATATCATAATTTATGTTAATTAAATCTAATGAAAACAAAAAAAAAATATGCAAATTATTTTCTTTTTTATAAAATAGCAGATCTGAATTCAATCAACGGTTTATTCATAATTAAAAATCATGCTGCAAATATTGCTCGAAAAATAATAATGGGCACGAAAATAAAAGTTAATCAGATCTTTAGCATGATTTGCTTGTCCTATTTCAAGAGTATTCTTCTAAAGCGGTTTAGAATAAATTGGGCAAACACACACAAGCCATAGCCCCTAGGATGGAATGTGATTCTTGTCTGCTGCTTCAAACGCTAGCCCCGCCTTCCGTTTTCTTTGGAAGTAAAGGGTCTGCCAATCTCACCGCCGGCTGATTTCACCGTCTGAATAAGAAACAAATTCAAGACATTGTCACTGAAGTGGGGACAAATTGATTCGTGAGGAATCGTTCATTTTTCAGTGTCTTGTAAACGTGTTGAGAGTGCTTGTCGACGTAAGGTTTGATGAGGATATGAGCGGCACCGCGCAGCAGACGACAGAGAGAAATATGTCATCGACGTCATCGTTTGAGATGGATTCCGACGACGTGACCATTGATGACGGCGATGATTCTCAGAATTCCACTTCTATGTCGTCTGTGTTCAATTTTCCCGAAAGTCGTCATCAAAGTGATGACAACACACTGTACAAAAGTGAAAAGAAGAAAGTCATTGCCAGCAAGTGTATGGACGAGAAGGAAGTACAAGATCTAAGACTTAAGATCAATTCTAGAGAGAGAAGGAGAATGCACGATTTAAATTCAGCACTGGATGGACTACGGGAAGTGATGCCGTATGCTCATGGACCATCAGTTCGAAAACTTTCCAAAATTGCTACATTGTTATTGGCCAAGAACTACATACTTATGTTAAACAATTCGTTGGAGGAGATGAAGAAACTAGTGAGTGACATTTACCAGAACCACCCCAACAGACCCAGGGCGCCACCTGCGGCTCACCTGCACCACTCGCACCACCTCCCTGCCCCACATCTTTCCCCGGTATCCTCTATTACCCAGCTCCAGCATCCACTCCACCCTGCTGAGGTTGAAAGCATTCGTGCTAGTTCTTCTAAGGAGGGTCCAATGACGCCATTACCGAATCCTCACGAGCGACATATGCTCCCACATCGATGGCCCGTGCCGTGCGCGTGCAGTCAATGCATGATGGATTCCATGAGGATGGGCTATGGAACCATAGCAACTAAGTATCCAGGGGCAGCTTTACCGAGTCCATCTTCCTTTCGAAAGTAAATAGTAACACTGGAACTTTTGCTTTGATGTTAAACTCATCGTGACCAAGTGCCATATCAAAAGAAATTGTGCCTTCCTTGTGATTTTTAACCTTTTATCATTGCTTTGGATGCATATTTTAGGGAAACGATTCTGGGATCGAAATTTGATTTACAAGGCATTTTAATTTTTTTATGCATATAGTTTGTGAAATTATTTTTTTTTAATATCGATTGACTAAGCATTCACATATTGTATATTATGTTTGGACATACAAAGAAATATGGAAGAAAAATGCTTTTATTCAATGTGAAATATTGAGAGTGAAGCATAAAATCAATAGAATAAACAGTATACTAAAAAAACCCATTTATCATTTCTTTAATTTATTTTAATGTAAGCACATCTTTTTGTACTTTATATGGAAAACATCGAAAATAAAACCAAAAAAATCCCTATTAAAATTTTTCAATTCAATAAAATTTGATATCAATGATTAACATTCTTTATTTTAATAATCTTTTCCTTACAACGTTTCATGAATAAATTTTTTATTTGATTTTAAATGTTATAAGAAATTAAAACAATGCAAATACTTTCAGAATAATATCTGTTAATTTCCTGTTCTAATGTCATATTTGCTTTTTTTTTTCTTTATTTTTTCTTCAAATAATGCCACTTTAAATGAAATAAATTTTCATAAAATGATGTCTTTCCCAATTATTTAAAGTTAAGTTACAATTAAATTCATAAAACAAAATTACAAAGATTTGAAAGATGACAAATTAACCTGTATGAGTAATATACATTGCTATGCTGCTTTATCTAAACATGAAGAAATCGACCCGATTCAGGTATCGTCAATAAGTAACATAAGTATAATATATCAAAAAGGTTTCCAGCTAGGTCCCCCGTGGGGATAAGGAGAATTTTAAACTCTGTCAACGCCCCTCATTTAACCTTAAACAAACATGGCTTCACAAAAACACTGTGACAAGATTCACGAGTGTCTTACCACAAAAGTGTACCACAATATTAGATCTGCCAAGACCTGATGCGTTAGTCACATTCAGACATATGGACAAGATAATTAGTTTTTACAGAAACACTTCTCAAATATGTGGTGGCAATTCTTTTTTTAAAAATGGAATACACTTTGTTAAAATTTGTGTTGGCAGCAAAACAATATAAATATATGATTTAAGAATTTTGATTTATGTATGTTCAAACGCATGAAATAAGATATTTCGATTTAACTCCAGTTACGAAATAGTCCAAACTTTTTACCACTTGTTCTTAATGTAATGTCAAAAAAATTGTATAGCACCTGGTGACATTTCCTATTAAGCATTACATATTCTCATGTTGAACTTATACACATCTCCTGTTTTAAAGATAAAAGGTCCTAAATGTCAGAGTCCCATGGGAGAATGTTTGGATTTTCACTCCCACCAACTATCCCACCTTTCTCCCATTTGTTCGAATGGGAAAAATCTCACGGATACTGACAAAGGGGACAAGTTCTGGTGATTCTAAGCAAAATACTACCTGAAATATTTATATATGTATCTATATTGATTACTTTTCACAAGTTAAAATGTCCTGATACTTTTTTTTAAGTCGCTAAAATACAAATCATGTCAATTTCTTTTACTTGCAAAAACAATTGTTTTATATAATTCATTTTACAAATGAATACTTTTTACAATTATATTCAAAAACTCCATACGAGTAGCTCATATATTTCTATTGTATAATCAACAAAATAAACATAAAAGCTTGAATATCATATGAACAAATATATATAATTAATATATTTTTAAAACTTCTCAACAATTTCCATCTTTCGTTCTTTTTTGTAATCCAAAGACATCGTTTGATAGATACGATTCGATGCATAAATTAAATAGTAACCTATATTAATAAAAATTATTTCAATGAATTCAACATGTTTAAAGATAAAAATAAATTATCATTATCATATAGTCCATAATAAAAAATCTAGAAAAAAAAATATTAAATTTTTTTTTATTATTAATATCAATATTAAAAAATTACATACATCAAAAACATCATTAAATTTTTTGAAAAACCAAGAACTTTGCTCTGTACACATGATTAAATTGATGAAGTGATCGAACGAGTAGCATTTTTTTTTCAATGACATAGGCAATGAACTGTTGAAGATTTAGTTTTAATATTTTTTCGAGATCAACTACAGATACTTCTAGTTTCTTTTATCTCTTTATCTTATCCTTAACTAAATTTTGGTACTGTAACTTACTTCTATCATTAAACATGTTGAATTCATTGAAATAAATTTCATGAATAAATGTTTACGATTTCGAAGATATCAGAGCGTTCAAGGAGATGGATTGTGACTATGAAACGAAACTGTTATTATAAATCTTTAATTTGATTTTGTGCCTTATTGTATACAGGATTTTAGTCATTCAACATCAAAAAGCTAAAAGCAACTGACAGAAAAGTCTAGTTTGATTTGCAAAAGTGGTTTGAAAGTCAAAGTCAGAAACTGGTTGACAACAAAATTTATGGTTCTCAGATGAGGCACATTCTTAATTCAAAATACATCTGTTGATAAACAAAACATGTCATTGGAGGGTTCTGAAAATATAAGCAATAATTATATATTAATTAAGAAATCCACTAGATATTCTTTTCATAGTAATAGTGAGGGATTCCAAACATGGGTCCTTAAAGTTATCCAGGAAAAGGATAAATATCTAAAAAATATCATTTGAAGTTATCGTTGCCAAAGAAACTGAATTGGAGACTGTTTAATACCTCTAGCTGAGGTAAAGTTCTTTTCTTAAAAAAATTACACCTTCTCTGCTCAGCGTTGTGTCTTTTTTTAATATAAAAAATTCAAGTGATCAGTTAATATATTGCTGATCCTATAATTAACAAATTATGAATTGACGTCAATTTCTTTAATGAATTAATCCAAAAAACTGTTCCGCAAAAATGGTAGAAAAAATACACGCGCACACGTAGGCTAGTAACATGTAAGTTGTACTACATAGACATTTTTTATAATATACATGTATATAAGTAAGGATAGGCTTCGTCATGAAGTCTGCATGTGGTTAGTGATTTCTGTAACTGTTTAATCTCTGTGTATTTTGTCTTTGACACAAAACTATATAGTTTACCCCTAGTTTGAAAATATTTGGTAGAGGCTAACGTAAACCCAATACATATACATGAATACGTAGGGATTTTACACTTATTTCAAGTTATATAATATTATGTAAAATGGCAAAGGGATTAATTTAATTTTTAAGGAAGGACAACGTCGTAGAATATAAGATTGTTACATTGAAAAGGATCCAGTTAATCTTTTATGGCATCTGCTCCCACCTCTGATGTTTTGGAGGTCAGTGTTTGATCCGCTCCTATTTTGTACTGTTTAATGGACCTTTGAGCTCGATTACAGTTCCTTTTCTAGATATATTTCATTGGTCTACGACTGCTGGTGCTTGTAGTGTTAAGCATGGAATTACAAAAAATGTTATTTTGCAATATACTAGTACATGTATGTTTTACATGTTGTAGTAAAAAGTCTACGAGTCCGTTTCAAAGAAACAGAGAAATTTTCATAGAAAATGAATTAATAAAATTAGCATAATCTGTTTTCAGAAAGAATCTTTTCAAACAAAAGGATTCTTACTGAGAACAATTTATGTCATAATTGCTGCTAAAATAAAATCAATTTACGCAGACTAGAGTATTACAGAATGATTTGGATATAACATAAAAGATTCTTTTATTCTTTTATTATTTAGTCATTGTATGAAAAAAGTACAATAACAGTGATAATAGTGAAATAATTTGTAATTTTATTCATTGCTATACCTTATCTAAACAGCATTAAATAATTTGACATGATTTTCTTTATTGAAAGGTTTGTCAAAGGGACACTAACAATTAAGTTGATATTTTCTAAAGACTTTGTAAACTGAAGGACAAAACTTGAAACATTTTCACCTCATGAACAAATGACTTGAACCTTCACACAATACGTCGCGCTAAAACTGCCACCTGTTTAGGAAACCTCTTGAACGTTTTGTACACAAATTGATCCCTTTAAAATTAGCAGATGACAAAGAATCCTCCCCGTAACCGGTGACACGCCGAGAAATTGACACCGTGCATCCAAGGTTCTTGGAAGAACGCTGAAGTGCGTCTGAAGAGGCGATGGGCAGTAGGACCACACTCTTGAAGCCATCCCATTACTGGCTGCACTTGCAATTAACCTTGCACATATCATACTTGTAGAAACCAGCTCACTAATTATGTTCTTCAATTTTATCTTCAAAGTAAAGCGACCGTTAATCCATTTTTTTAAAGAATAGCCTCGATTGATTAAAGAAATAAATTATCCTGAAAACAAAATAATTAATTTTTATTTATATTTTTTTGTTTGAGTTGTTTCAAAATCCTTTACAGCAGTAGACTTTATTTTTTTAAAACTTAAGTTTAAACGTTTAAATTTGTCTTGTAAGATTTTAATGAAATCAGACAATAGCGACAAAAAGAATGTTTATTAGCCGAAAATGTTATAATCTTGTTACAAGCATCCCAGCATAAAACATTTAAAAACAAACTTGATAAAAGTGGTTTCATTGATTTAAGTTTCAAGTTCCATCAGAATGGTCGATATAATACTCAATTGGTTTAGATTTTTTATAGACATAGCATATTACTTTTGTGACCATAGTTAGATCAATCATGTTTTACAGTTTTTTTTTTAAATATTATTTTGTAGAATAAGTAACAAATAAAAAATTAAAGTTTGGTGAAAATCGTCTAAATCACATCCTTCCGAATGCAAAAATGTAAAGGTAATCCACCTATCATTTTTTGCCTTCTTTAACCTCTCTCAAAAAGCTTCTATTGTAGAATACTACAAACAATTTAGTCTAAAAAAGAACCGTCAACATTATTCTTCTTTTCCTTTTTCACAGTCTAGAAACATGCTCAATTCAAATTCAGTTGACAGCAAACTCTGGTTAGGAACATGTGGCTGAGGCGTGGTCAACACGTCATAGCACACGTCACATCCGAGGGCCGCCATGTTTCCCTATGGTGCATGTCCTCAAGGGGCAGCTTGTGTTCCCATAATTAAGCAAAGGACCCGGAATCCATGTGGTGTCGCCACCATACCAATCGATCTTGTGTCAGGAAATGGATGAAAAGCTTCTGTATTAATTCTGAATAGCATTCTTCTATTCTTTTTCTTCTGAAGTTGTTTTCAAATAACCCCAAGGTTTTTAGTAAAATGTATTATTTTCACCGTGTTTTTAAAACAAAATCTTAAGTTAATGCCATTTTTTGTTCAATTCTATATCTTAACCTTTAGAAAAAAAACTTTTAAGCTTACAATTAATCGTCGACATTTCATATGTACAGATTAATTCCATATCTTTACCTTTGGAAAATAAATTAATCATTTATACAAAAAAGAATTAAATTTTGAAATCAAATAATAATATACAATTAATCACCATATAAGCATATTGATATTAAAAAAAATCAAGAATCATTGTTACAACTTTAAAAAAAATGAGGTTAAAGACAAAAGGTTGAATCGCATTATTTATTGTATAAAATAGTAGCATTGTGGATTTTTACAACAAAGAGTTTTGATCGAGTTACTAGGTTTTTAATTACACAGTGCAGTCTGGATACAGCTTCTACCCGCGCCGCTGGCGACAACGTCAAACCTTGCTACCAGATTCACACAATCGTTCTTGTTTTACTTTGATGTAGTAATTGAGTTGATGACTTCATTGTGTCGTTTGAGAGTCTCTGAAACAAACTGTCACTTGCCCGTTTAATAGGATATCTTAGCAGCTCCAATGTATAGAGAGGCCCTTAAGCTCTCAATTAAAAGAATGATTATGGGACATCAAATGTGAATCTTAATGAATGTAAAATTAATAGCTACGATTCCTTCTTCTCAAAATGCAGATTAATAAAATTGAATCAGATTTCAAAAAAAATATTTAGAAATAAATGCTTTTCTACGAAAATGCAGTTCAGACCCAACAATAAATACTATTATAATTAACTATAGTTTACTATAGTTAACTATAAGAAATCAAAGTTTTCAAAGTGATCACTGTATTGTAGTAAATCAAAGTTTCCAAAGTTATTACTAAAGTAAAGTTTTTTAACAGAAAGTAAATAATTTGTAAATTGATCAATGTGGTAAATTAGTTTTCATAGTTATGACCTGAGTAATTCAAAGTGTTAAAGTTATATACTTTATCACCAAAGTAAATCAAAGAGTCAAAGTTATCACTATAGTAAATCAAAGATTTCATAGTGTCAAAGTTATCACTATAGTTAACATTTTTTTTTTGTTAGGGAGAACTTGAACAAACCTTTTGAAAACTAATTATACAATCACAAGTCGTGTATACTCCAAGAATGCAATGAAACCAAATATATGCAAAAACAACTGTTCAAACATTTAACATACATACTTTTTATATAGTTTTATGATGTTTGAAATAGAAATTAACTATCTCTTTCATCCAACTAGTCCAATATTTGCAATAGCATAAAAGCAGAATACTGAAAATGTTCATTTATCAATATTTTCATTATATATGTGCATCCTGTACATGTAATACTTGATTGGTGCTTTTGTAGCATTACTTGCTAAATACTTTGCTCTAAGACCAAAATCGAATTGCTAGATTTTAAGAATTTTTTCAATTTACTTTAGATGCAAAAAGATGTTAAAATAATTTTTCTTAATAATGTTTGTTTATTCATTAGTTCTATTTTCTGCATATGAAAATTACAAGAGTAGAGCAATTGTAGAGAATTCAAACAACTCTAAACAAATTGACATTTTTACAATTGAATAAGCATGGTTATTGTAAAAATACAGCGCTATCATTTGAAGTCACATTTCTTGATTCCTTGAAGTCTGTGATTATACGTCAAGTTCTTTGTTCACAATGACAAAAAGGCACTAGACCGGCAGATAGCCCTCTCCGTGGTGTGTCTAAATGACGAAATGATGGTCCGGGGAACAACCGTTTATGTTGCAGTGCAGAGAAAACAATTATTTCCACAACTGTGCACCATACGAGCAGAAGAATCATCTCAATGCGAGCAATGATCGGTGAAATTTGTGTCCCTTTCAATGTTAGTTGATTGAAGGATTGAAGGTGCACATTTAATGAACGAGGTGTTCCATTGATCTTTGTAAAATTTTGAAATTTAGAAACTTGATAAAAGTATTTTTAAAAAAGAAATAAAAAGTAAATCTTCTGTGTTGAGATATTTTCATAAATATAAAAAATCTAAAAACTAAATAATAATTGAACATATATAATTATGAATCTTCATGTATTTATTCTCATCTCGTTTTGCATTGAACATATTTTATTGAATCAAAAGGATTTGAAGTTCTTTAAACATACGCATTTAAACAATACATAGAAATATAGATTTTAACAAGTGATCTTACCAAGTATTTTGAATTAAAGAATCATCAAAACATTAATAGAAGTGCAGCAGCAAAATAGTGTTTCATTGGTTTCTTTATAATTTTTCCTTACCTTAAAATAAAAATAGTGACAAATTTGTCAAGTATTTACAGGCGGTGATAAGTCTTAGTATTTGAATAGCTTACTTAAAAAAAAGGAAATGATAACATTTTCATACTTGCCCCATGAACATACAGGACTATTGATAATATTTTAGCATTCATAAATTTTGTTAAATGAATTAAATTTTTCGAAGGCGGTTTAGTGCATGTATTCAAGTAAATATAATTTTTGAAATAAAAGGAATGCTAAATTTGAAAGACAATTCTTATAATTATAGCAAATTAAATATGCTCAGTGCATTTATTCATCTCAGGATATCTTTTACGCACAATGTATTTTCGTTCTTTATTAATATCAAAATAGTATGTTTAAGGTTTTGTCTTGGATCTTTAACTTGAAACTTTATAAGATCATACGTTTAGGTGCATGGTAGTAGTTTTTTTTATTAACTCCGGACACGACATTGTCCAGACTTTTTACTACCACTCCTATTATGATATCCAAAATATTTTTATATCACTCAGCGGGATTTCTTAGCAGTATCCCTGAGTCTCGTGTTGAACTCACAAACATCTCCTCTGCTAATATTTTCAGTCCCATCAGCTATCCCAACATTCTCCTAAAGGAGAAAAGATGTCAGATTGGATATTTTCTCCTAATCGGATTCTTTCTCCTATGAATTTCTTCGACTGGGATAAATCCCACGGATATTGACAATCAGACATCTTCTCTCATACATTGAGAAAATTGGAATATATCCCATAAACTAAGACACTGACAAAACACACACCATAATCTATAAGATATATTCCAAGTTAAACAATGTATTGAAGATGATTCATTGTCAATATCTATGGGATTTGTCCCATATGATCAAATTGTAGGAGAAAAAAGTCCCAATAGGAGAAAATATCCCATTAAACTTTTTTTCCCCATGGGAGAATGGTGGAGAATGGTGGGATAGCTGGTGGGACTGAAAAACCCACCATTCTCCAATGGGATTTTGACTTTAATTTATTCATGTCTTTAATGTCATTTAATTTCAAAAATCAGTTTATGAAAATATGTGGCAAAAGACTTCCGATCTTAATAACAAATATGTCTGGAAAAATGTATATCTAGCTAAAGTTAAGTATATGTATGAAAAAAATGTTGCTGAATTCAATTATGAATTACTTAATTGCATATTGAATTAATAATCTAAATGTAAGTAAATGAAACATAGATGTAGAACCTTTTTGTGAATATTGTATGGATGTTGAAGACAATGAACCTCTCTTGTACAAATGTAAGCTCTGTGAAAATATATGGGAAAAAAGTTTATTTATGGGTTTTGACATCACATGGAAAATACGTGTACTAGGTTTTTACAATGAAATCAATTCAAAAACAACGAGATTGAATAATCTATTGTCATATGTATGTTTTAACATCAATAAATATAAAATGAAATGTAGATTTAAGAAAGAAAACATGTATACAGAAATTTTTCGAAAAAAGATAAAAAAAATTGTCTTTGTCTACAAAACGCAATTCTAAGGAAGGCACATGTAATTAATGATAATTTATATCTATAGAAGTAGGCAATTACTTGTGATTTTGATGTTCAAATAGATATGCAATGTATGTATTATATATGCTTCTTTGTGCAATGTATCTTAAGTTACCAGATATCTCTGATTTTGAACATAAAAACAACTGTTTTACATTAAAATCCGTTTTTTACCACTTTTAGCTAAAAAAAATAGTTTCTATTCACATGTTTAAGATCATTTCTGTTGTAGTTGTATTAAAAATCCATCTTTTATTTCTTTAATTATATTTAAAGAAAAAAAAATTATTTAAAATTTCCAAAAATCAATGAAAATTGTGTTGTTTTTGTATTGACCCCAAATTGTCTTAATAGTGGTTTTATCGTCAAAATATGACTGAAAAGGTGTGATTCAATCATAATTCTTTTATTATTTATAATATTTTGTCCATTATGGTTGGGGCATATTTAGGGTCTTAATGCCCCTGATTCTTTAACAAAAAGTGAAATTTGTAAGAATTTTTAAATTCGATATTTTAAGTGCCCTTTCGTAGGCATATGACTTGCCTAATCCCCCCAGATTCTTTTCTTCTGGAAATTGGAAAACCTTGAGTAATTTTTTTAATGATAAACTTAAAGTCTCAAAAAATAATTGCTTTTAATCGACTTATGGAATATGAATAAATTGTATTACTAAAATAACTTCTCATCAAATTCCATTGTATTTATAATTTCTTCAATGAACTATTTGCGGTATGTTGACATTTTTGCCGCCCAAAAACTTATATTTAAAAAAAAATATTGAGATGCCCTGAATTGTATATATTGCATGAGAAATCTAACTTTACAACAAATATTATAGTTTCAACGTAGTTTATTTATATTATTGTTTTAATGACGTAACAAATTAGTCAGATTTTATTTTTCAATAAGGGAAAAAATGGACAAAATGCGCTCAGATTTCACTAAAAAAATTTATTGAACTCAGGTCATTACCGCATATAGTCCCTTGCTAAAATTAAATAAATTCATTAGAATCAAATTATAATAAATTCAAAACAAAAAAACTTTCACTGCTTCTACATCTAATTTAATTTTATAGTTTTACTTTTTTTCAAATCACATAATTACAACAAAAAATTTTTTATATAACTAACTAATAACAGTTAACAAATGGACCAAGAAAACAATAAAAAGATTTTTATCAGAAATGATTGAATAATAGTTAAGCTTGACGTAGAAACGTCCATTTTTTTAAAAACAGTCAAGTTGGTAAAAAAACCCTAAAGCCTGAGATTTTTGGGAACTCCTCGGCCTTTATCCCCGCGGACTGTCCGATCCAATGTTAACGGTTCGGGACACACAGATCCTCCTTGCAGCAGTCATCTGGACATCCAGAGCAGCTGCTTCCTTTAGAGTACGGGTCTTGTCCTACATAGTTTCCTCTGCAAAAGAAAACCCCAGTAACTACATGGTGAATATGATTAGATGGAATTTTTTAACCTCTGCAATGGGGTTTAATGGAACATTTCATTTTAATTCTAAAATTGTATAATTAGTGTCTCAATTTTTTTCTGTGGATATCGAAAATTATTTTTTTACACATTAAATTTCATAACGGTAATGTATCAAAAATGACTTTAAGTCTATAAATCATGTAAACTTAATCAATGAGTGGTCGTTCAAAAGTCTTCCAAAGATTAAAAAGATTCAATTTCGCAATCATTTACAGGGCCTGTATTGACACTGTTTTCTTTATCTGTACTAAAAGTATGTTAAAATGTTGATGTAATTTTTGTGGGCCTGTGTGGTATACATGTACATGCGCACTCACCCTTCTCCATAATTGCAGACATGGAAGTAAACGTTATTCCAGCCACTTAAGCCAGCCATGGAGGAACAGAACTGGACGGCGCAGCCCACGTACTCCGAGTTATACCACACAACCTGTAAATGTACCGACAATTTTTTTAATCTTTTAAAAATAGAACTAATATCAGTGAAATCTTGTTTGTGACTTTTTCTGATTTTCCTAATATAAAATTAGCTCATAATATGACACACTTGAGCTTTTTGCAGTGTAACAAACCATAAGATGACCATTGGCTATAATTGAAAAGGGAACCTAGTAGGTCACTCTAGCCTGTTTGTCGATATATGTATTACATAAATATTATGTACATGTATATAGGCAATGTCTGTTTGCATATCAATGCAAAAATAATCTGACTTTTTAAGAGATTTTCGAGTGTTACATGTATTTGCCTATGGTAAAGATTTCATTGCAAGCTCTCAACCCCACCCCAACCCCTCGCATTTCCCTCTTTCCTACCCTACTCGACATGCATAGGTCAACATTATACATTTATTGACTGAGTTCGAGGGCAACATGCGTTTTGTCGGACCCAAGAACCAAACTTTCTGCCTGAGGCCGTTAGGCCGAAGGCAGACAGTTTGGTTCGAGGGTCCGACAAAATGCATTTTGCCCGAGTACTCTGTCAATAAATGTTTTGTTATACCTTTCATTTTATTTTATAATTTTTGACATACATGTATTTTGTACTATATTCCGTAATGTAACATTAGATCTGGATCCGAAGGACCGCCCCATTTAGTCGCCTTTTACGACAAGCAAGGGGGTACTGAGGATCTATTCTAACCCGGATCCCCACGGGGATTTTTTTTACCTACGTAAAGATATATCATTCCGCATGATACGTTTTTAGGACTTTCTTCGGGTTTCTTGTGTTTAAATTTCTTAATTGGCTGTCTCTGTCAAGAAAGCAAATAATTCTATGGTGGTTCCGTATCCCACATGTAAGAGAAATGTGTCAACGTGCAGGAAAATTTTGTTTTTGTACAAGCAATTACGTTAACATGCAAATTACAAATCTTTTAAGAGAACATAATCTCAATGTGGGCATATCACTTTCTAACGCCAGTATATAACATCATACTTACAAGATACAACATAATTATAATGACACCCAACTTAGCTATGTCAATATGCAAGATAATTATGCAAGCATGCAAGTTACGTTGTGTCAACATGCGACTTATTCATGTCAACATGCGAGTTATGTTTAAATATGCAAGATATATTCATGTTAACATGCAAGAAATAAGTTGCATGTCAACGTACATGTCTTTGAAGTTGCATGCTCACCTAATTATCTTCCATTTTGACATGAATTGCATGTCTACATATTTATTTTGCATGTTGACATAAATAAGTCGCATGTTGACAAAATATTTATATCTTGCATGTTGACATAAATGATTCCCATGTCAGCATCATTCTGTCACATTTTGCTTGTATGAAATGTCATATACATATGTAATGGAGTTTGAAAAAGTAAGTTCGCTAGCATTAAAATAAGATTCTCTTAAGAGATTGCATTGGTAACTGAATTGCATGTCAACATAATTATTTCAATTATTTTTCATGGAAGAAATATGTCAGAATGAAATTAGGATAATATTTTTGGTTCAAATTTGAATTTTGCATATGCAAGATCTAGAGGTGTTATTTGTAAAGGAAACGAAAACTGTATAAAAATAATTTGATCATTACTATAATTTTTATTAATGGAAAAATGTAAGTAATGAATATAAATTTTCAATTGCATTTTGTAATGTTTTTCTCTTTCTAAAAATCTAACTTTGACCAATTGAGGTCACTGATAGAGGATTTTCTTTTTAATTCAAATATTCGTGAGAATAAAGTATATTAATATAGACATCCTACATGTAAATGATTGTTTACACAGATACATCTTGATTCAAAGCTAAATGAATTCAACTAATAAAAAAAAAAAAAACAAACAGGAAAAACACTCTAAACAGATCTTGTACGATAACATCTACAAAACCAGTGACAAAAGTAGCTCTGATAATTTTGAATGATAATCAAACTGTCCTGTTTTTTCCGCCTCGGATTTTTCATAGCTACTTCCTAGAATTATTCCGCTGAAATCCAATCTTTGAGCAAAATACTGTAAACCAACTTTAATTCAAATTTTCGCCAAGTTCTAGAGATCCTGTCATCGCGAATTTTTCTCGAATTGGTCCTTAAAGTTTCTATGTCTATTAACAGTTGATCAAAATAAAAGCTTGATCGCGAAAATCAATCGCCACGAACTAGTTGAAAAAAAAATATGCTAAATCACGAAATAAAGTCGCCGAGAATAAACATGAAAGTTGGTTTACAGTACATGTTAGCTCATTATTATTTACCAGAGAGCACATAGGAAAAAAAGCTAAGTCCAATTATAATTCACAGTGCGTATAATTTATTACATTTTTACCTCTAGTTAATTCTATATCTAAACAATTAATTACGTGCAAAGAAAATAATATCAGATTATTTTATCAATTACAAAACACATTGTGTTGAAAGGACCGAATTTATATAATCATTATGTTCTCTGGTTCACATGATTGATTGTATATTGTTTAACGTCCCTCTCGAGAATTTTCACTCATATGGAGACGTCTGATTCAAATGAAATTCTTGCGTTTGAAAATTCATTAACTGGTTGTTTTCAGATATAAGACTGCCAGATTATTCAATCTATTTAATCTGATAATTCACTTGTTCAATATATTTACCTTCGCAGACAGGAGTTTATAGATATTATAAAGTGAAACATCGAGTTCATATATTGTTCAATATATTTACCTCCAGAGATAGAAGTGTATAGATATTATAAATTGAAACATCAAGTTCATATATTGTTCAATATATTTACCTTCGCAGACAGA
Organism: Saccostrea glomerata; assembly: GCA_003671525.1. Classification (NCBI taxonomy): domain Eukaryota; kingdom Metazoa; phylum Mollusca; class Bivalvia; order Ostreida; family Ostreidae; genus Saccostrea; species Saccostrea glomerata. The sequence continues at coordinate 12,987 of PRKT01001828.1, read as the reverse complement.
AGTTTATAGATATTATAAAATGAAACACTGAGTTCATATACATGTAGCAACAGAGAATCATAGATCGATCAATCATGTAATTATATGACATTTCAACTAATTTTGAACCACAAAATAGATAGATATAAATGGGTACAGTTGTACATGTAAGTATATTTTATACATAGTAAAAGAAAAGAAGAGAATAGGAGAATTAAAATTAAATCATTAAACTCTTGTTTCGTGTAACAACGCTACAATAAAAAAAATCTGTTAGAATTTTAAGTTCCTTTTTACATTTAATAATCTTCTGTTTTTGTTCCTTCCGTCAAGTGTTACTTCCACTGTAATTAGTTAAAAATTTATCTCGAATCAAAAAGTTCGTGATGTAAAGAGGGCCGATAAAGAGATGATAAAATATGGTGTACAATTTTTTTTCTTTCATCTAGTTTTTTTTTAATTCCTAGTGGATCCATTAAAAATTCTATTGATACATATAACTTGGAAATAATAATGAAAAAAATAATATTATAATAATATTAAAGCTAAATCCTGCCTTTAAAAAGAAAAAAAAAAGAAAAGAAAAAGCACAATAATTTTGTCTAGAAATGTCGGTGTTTAATTGTCATATATTATGTATACAAATAAATGCAGAAAAGAAAATCTATACTGCACATTTTTAATCCATTTTAGATTTCTATAAATAGTTTATTCGATATTAATACACATGTGTGTTTAATTTGCATCAGTTTGTAATAGATTTTTTAAATTTAGTAGTTTGTCGTATTCAATACAGATATTGGCATGACTGCGTTTCATTGTAATATAACATCTAAACAAAACAAAATAAAGGCTTGCATTATAAACGAGAACAACGGAGGATAAAAATCTTATTTTACGGGTGTTTAATTAAATTCTCTTCACCTGGTCAGCTTTGAATACCTCTGAGGGTCCGCGTTATTTATAACTTAATCGGTTTATTAAAGCGCCCAATTCAATATAACATCGTCTGCTGTATGAAAATAGTTTATAACCGTTAGATAATTACGATTTTATTTGGAAACTTCTTTATCGCAGTCAGCGAGCCAAGGAAAGATCGATAAACTGCATGGTTATTTCTTTCTTCTCTCTCTCTAGGTCGATTGCAGGAAATTTTATCGTCTGCTAACATTATTTATGGATGAGTCATCTTCGTTATCGACGTACAGGCAGACGATCCGACTTCGTTTCCATAGCAGCCACTGAAATGTAATTATCCACGGTGATCCTAATGCCGTTTTGCTGAGAGCTTATTATTAAACGCGTTCAAAGAGCTTTTGCTTCCTAGTTGAAGAAGCACTGCATCACAGAGGTAAGAGCTATGTATTTATTACAATTTAGCTGTTATAAAATTGTGCACTGCTATCGCGCTGTATTTTGTAAATAAGGTTTAAAAATATCTGGGTCGACCGGAGGGGCATATTTATTTTTATCTAAGATAAACACAACACGAAATTTTCTGTAGTGAAAATCCTGTTTGATTTGTAAAATTAAGTTTTTGTTTCAAAACAATATGCAAATATATAATGCTTGAGATTTGGATTTTAAAAGCATGTTATGCATACACGTACATGTTCAAACTCATGACCTACACTTATATGATGTGAAATATCAATTTACATTGTACTTCCAAAAATAACAAAACGTGGGGAGGGTTTCTTTGTTTACGTTAGGCAGCTGTTGCAGATTTAAATGCGTGCATTTTATGTATCGTTAATCATGTTCATAAAGAAAATAAATTGATAAAGAACATTTCATCGAACAAGTTTACGTACTGCACGAGGTCTAATAAAATTTGAAAAAAAGAAATTGTGTTTGGTTAAACATGTTTATTTAAACTATCATACATGTCCCTGATTTTTAATCCGTTTATCAGAGCTACTCATAGATGTACAAGCTATACCCGATCATGAAATTTAATTCAATATAATTTTTTTTAATTTTCACTTCAGTCGTTATACGTGTAGAATTAATATTATTTTAATGAAAATTATAAATTGCGTGTTTGATTATTTTGTAAAAATCAAGAATAATCTGATTGTCACAGTGTAATTGGAATTCGCAACGAACACAGCTGGTACATCCAACCCTTTACATACTATATCAATATATCTATTTATTTATTTAAAAAAAAAACTTATTAATCAAAGGACGTTAAAAATAAACAATCCTCAGCATAGATTTAAAAAAAAAAATAAATTGATAAGCCATCTTCATTTTATTATTGCTATTTATACAGAGTACATTTGTAGTATATCTTATGCTGTTTTTAAATGAAAGATTGATTGATAGGTTATTGTTGTTTTACGCTTAATCAGCAATATTTCAGCCACGATTGTTTAATGTACTTCAACTTATTTGACAGGCAATGGAGGTTGACGATCAGACAAACGAAAATGATGACGTCACGATAGTAGAAGAGACATCGGAAGCCAATAATCAAGGAAAAGAGAAAACCCTAGCAACAATAGCACCAAAACCACTTCCTGTGTTGATAAGACGTTCGGTTCCGGGTCATAAACTTATGCCAAATCGATACCTTGCGAACACTAGTCACCCGGGTTTCATTAACGCATGGCGCATGCTCAAGAAGCAGGAGCAGTTAAAGAGAGGCCCCAAAGAAAAAGAGACATTCCGAAGAACTATGTACTGTCTTCCAGATAAATACGCAAAGCTTCCGAAATTCTCATCTGCCGATCTAGCTGAGAAGGCTTTGGTGCAAGAGCACCAAAATATGGGATATGGTACGTAAATAACAATGTTGAAAAATCTTAGTTATATAGATTATATCCAAGAGAATTAAAACACGTATTTATATTTTTTTTATTAATATTAATGAATTTTGAAAAAGAATAATTAATTGTTTCTTTCTTGCAGTAGTAAACCGACAGTGAAAAAGTTTAAAGATAGGAGAAAGTAATTTCAATATTTATTTCTTTTCATCAATTAATTCAAAATTTCAATTATGAAATATATTATTTTCTTTTTCTTTTAAGGCTATCCGGCTCAGGATTATGACTCCAATCAAATTCCCAGAAAAACTGAACTCAGTCTCTCCCTCACACCCCCAGAATTTGAAAAACATCTGACGGAGGTTCTCTACCCTAGCTTGAAGGGAAAGAAATTCGAAATCTACAAGATAGACAAACAACGCCGTTTGATCCGCCTCACCAAATGCACTCCCCGAGCTATCAAAGATTCAAAGTATCAAGGCAGCCTCATTATCATACCGTATGTAAGTACACGGAGGATTTTATACAGTAATTATGGTCGTGGTTTTTAAGTATACATTGATACACAAATTAAGATTGTTAACTAGTTCAAGGATATAGTCAATGAGCAAATTATAGATGCAGTAGGCGTTCGTAAGAGGAACTCTTTAAGATGACAAAATTTAACTCGAGTCTGCTGCATTGAGACAAAGGGCCAGTCATGTCATTATTGTTAAATATATTTAATACACATGAAATCTCATTCTTCACCAGAGTAATGATTCAGAGTAGCCACCACGTAGTGATTATTTCAAATAACGATGGAGTGATATTATCCTTGAGCATCTTATCTGAGATATTCATAAAAAAATTTTAATCCAGATTTTTCTTGTTCACTGTTTTAAGGTAAAGGAGGAGGACCGTCCCCCTCAGGTCTTGTACCGGTGTGGGGAGGAGTACTTCATGCATCAAGTGTCTTCAACGACCAGTCCCCCAACCCAAATACCTCTCATCGGAACCCCTCCAGAGTTACCGAGACCTATCAGTGAGGGCAGCGTTGAAGGGGCCTCACAATCATCAATCGCCACGTCATCCACAAATTTCCAAGTGACGTCACCAAAGCACCACGTAATTCAGAGAAATCCGTCTCCATCTCCACCGATGGTACAGCAACAAGTTATTGTAAGTTTGAGATTTTTTAATTAGTTTCCGTAGATATTTAATTTCGTGAAAATAATGCTGCTGATAAGTAAATTCTTGAACAGGTACCGTGTCCTGTTCCTTTTTATAGGTTTAATCTTTACTCAGTTTGATATTTTTTTTCAACGATAAATGACAAAATTACGGTCCTATGACATCGAAAGCTGTAGTATTTTTTGTGATCATCTTTGACAGTAACAAAAAGTATCTAAATACATAAAGATGAATTAACGTATTCATACCTCTGTATGCAGTTCTGATTATCATTAATGGGAAATTATCTCCGTTTTCAGTTGGACTTGACAAACACCGTTATCAAATGTGAAACAGAGCAAGTCGCAGAACGAAACATTCCCAGATCCAACTCATCTATTGAAACCAGAGGTATATATTGAGTTGTTATCTAGAATATCTCAAAATAGGAACTCTAAGAATTATTCTGCCTTTATTTTATGAAATTAAACTAGTCTTGCATTGGAAATACAAAAAATATGTGAAATTGTACGTCAAACTGACTTTTTATTAACCACAATTACATGTAAGATGGTGGTCTTCATATACCTCTGAATGAATACGATTAAGGGTCATCTCCTGATGACGTTTCAATTATCCAATAAAGTGTTCGCAATTATAATGCTGTCAGTCTAATTTCAAAATTCAGTAACAAACCCTGAAATTGCTTTCTAGTTTCCATAGCTTGTCAACAAAACAGACATGCAAACTCTTCCTTGTAGCAACTGTTTTAACTCTTTGATTTGTATTCGAACGTCAAGAATTTCTCTTCAGTTAATTTCACTTAGATAACATTCGACTTCCTGAGGGTCTACATATTGTATATACAATACGAGATCTTTGATTGGCCAAAAATATATGTTTAAAAGTTCATGAGATGAACCGCAACTGAATATCTTCAGATCTAATTGGAGCGGATCATGATCAGCTCACTTTGGTTTAATCAGTCTTAGTCACTCTTAGATAGTTCCATTGTCAATCTAGAAAAAGTAATTAATTGTTGTAAAGTGCAAGAAAATTCCTTAATTAAAAGCAGATTGGAAAAGAATATTGTTCATTTTAGAACTTCAAGATAGCATGTAGTGTTGGATGTCAAAATTCATGTCATGTCTATTTTTTTTTACAGCAAAGTGCAAGATATTTGAAATATCGGAATTCCTTAGGTTGCAAATCCAGGAAAAGACTATAGTTCATATCAGAAGATCCCATGTGTTGGCGGACGTCATAAAAATCTACCAGAGAAACCCCGCAATACTTCAGAGTGATTTTAGCGTCTGCTTTGAGGAACATCCATATAATGACGAGTCGGGTCACGTACTATTGTCACCATATGCAATGTTCGTAGAATTTTGGAGGGAAGCATTTGCAAATGTTTTCGCAGGCAATCAAGAATCAGTCCCAGTGATAGACCTATCCATTGATCCGGAGTTTTTCAAAACACTTGGTCAAATTCTTTATCATGGACTCATACTATTAGACTATTGGCCCGTAAAACTATCACAGGCCTGCGCATGCGTAATCATACTGAACACATGTTCCGAACGACAACTCCTGACGTCACTACATCGAACCATGTCTGATCAAGAGAGATCGGTAATAACTGAGGCGAAAAGAGAAATCCGATCGGGATGTTCCGAATTTTCTCTATCGACGACAAGAAGCTTGTATCAAGTTCTTCGCTTATATGGGAACACACAGAGACCAAAGCCCGGGAATCTGGAACAACTTCTGCTACAGATATCAAACTACTACTTGAAGCAGAAGTCGTACTGGGCGTTGTTTGAAATGAGGAGTGGGCTACAGTCCACTGTCTCAGATTTTCTCGGTCATTTGGAAGAACAAGACGTATTCACATTCTATTCCCTACTCACACCAAACGCTTTATCCTTATTTGAAAAGACAATCTACATGTTCTCCGCCGCAGACAACAGCATTAACGAGATGGAAGAAAAACGTGTCAAAATGTACTTTGAGAACTTTGTAATGAAACTTAACTGTGAAACCCTTTCGGCACTTCTAATTAAATGGAGTTACTCGGATTGCCTCTGCATGGAACACTTGTATGTGCGGTTTTTGCCGAATGCTATTTCCGACAGACCTCATTTTGATCCAAATGAGACAACACTGATGTTGTCGTCTGTGTATACGTCACAGGAAGAACTTCATCAATTAATGATGTCAGAACTGGAGACGTAGTTTACATTCCGGGAATGTCCAGAATATTTGTGTAATTTGTATTATTGGAATATTGCAGAGGCAATCAGAATGAAAGAAAAAAAATATGTTTGTTTCAAAACATCAATAAAAAAATTACTCATGTTTTTTTCAAAACATCATTAAAAGACTGTTTAAAATTCTGTTGAAGTTCTTGATAACATGGGTGAAAAGAAGTTTGGATTGTAAAAAGCGAGATTTTCGAGACGTCTACAATTCTTTTTTTCAAGAAAAAATAACATTTCATAGTAACGATCAGCGTAAAACGTTCGGGAAAATGTGCAGAATTAAGAAAGGAAGTGTTTATTTGATAGAATAAAATGTAATCTTTGAAAGTAATTCTAGGTTGGAAAAAATCCAGAAGGGATGGGTGTTCAATTTTTAAGAAATCCAACAAGGAAATTCAAAATGATATTAGGTTCTTTGTCCTTTTTGTTGATTTTAGCTCACCTGAGCCAAAGGCTCAAGTGAGCTTTTCTGATCAAAATTTGTCTGTCGTTGTTGTCGTCGTAAACTCTTCACATTTCCATCTTTTTCTCAAGAACCACTGGGCCAATTTCAACCAAACTTGCCACAAGGGTCCTTAGGTGAAGGGGATTCAAGTTTCTTCAAATAAAGAGCCACGCCCTCTTCCAAGGGGAGATAATTATGAAGTAGTGAAAAATTAATGGTATTTTAAAAGAAAATCTTCTCAAGAACCACTAGGCAAGGAAAGATGAAACTCATGGGAATCATCTTCAGGTAGTGTAGATTCAAGTTTGTTCAAATCATGACCCCCGTGGGTTGGGTGGTGCCACAATTGCCGATCAAAGTTTTACGTAGGATTATATTTAGGAAACATCTTTTAAAATCTTCTCAAGTACTTCAAAGCCATGATTAGTGATATTTATATGGAATCATCCTCAAGTAGTGTAGATTTTAATTTGTTCAAATCATAACCTCCGGGGTAGGGTGGGGCCACAATGGGGGATTCAAGGTTTACATTGGAATTTATTTAAAAAAAACTTCTTCTCAAGAATTACAAAGCCATGATTAGTGATACTAATATTTATATAGAAGCATTTTCAGGTAGTGTAGAATTAAATTTGTTCAAATCATAACCCCCAAGGGTAGGGTGGGGCCACAATGGTGGATCAAAGATTTACTTAGAAAAACATAGGGAAAAATCCCTAGAAAAGAAAAGCTGTATTTAGTCATGTAAGCATTCTCATTTATTGAAGATTAAAATTTGTTCAAATCCTGGTCCATTGGGGTAGGGAGGGAAACAATGGGGAAACAAATTTAAAATATTACGAATTAATAGATAGAAAGAAAATGTTTAAAAAATATATTTTTATCAAGAACAGCAAAGTCGTATTTTGTATTAATATGAAGGCATTCTCAAGAAGCATTAAAATTCAAGCCCCCCCCCCCTCCCCTCCCCTGGGCCTCTTTTTTATATCACTCTGGAGTATAAAAGATCAAAAAGGATCTTCAACAGTCAAGGCGATTTCTGATAATTCGTGTTTGGTAAATAAAACACTTGATTTTGAGGCCAAAAAGGTCAAAGTTCAAGGTTGTAAATTTATACATTCCGTCTATTAGCTTCAATAATGTAGCCCTCTCCGATTTTTTTTAATCTGATGTTTTCTGGAGAGGGCTACAATTCCATCGCATCTCCGTAATGGTGCAAATATTTTTTTTTATAGGAGCGACTGCAGGCAAAATAAATTATTTTTACATTCAACTTACTTCTAATAAGACGAATTTTTTATTCACTGTCAACAGTAGACCCCGTTAAATGCGAAAAACTTGTAAAATAACTCTGCATGTTTCCTGGTAGTTTACTTCAGCAGCCATGACAGTTCACGCGTGACGTAATGAGACTTTCGCTTGAAATTTAAAACAACTGAATAAAGCAATTATCGGTGTTTATAAATGTATGTGCTGAATTTCATCACAAAAACATAGGTATATAAAACCATTTTAAGTGTTATTTTTATGCAAGCAGCGATATTTATGTTTAAAATAAGGGAATTCCAAAAAGATCCGCTCCTATAGAACCTAAATTCTCATTGGCTGTCCCAAAATACAATCTATCAAGGTCAGTAAACATGGCGGATAAATTCGAGTTGTGATGTTGACATACACGAAAAATAAGCGATATAGGGATCGTTCTGTATATTTTTGCATTGGTTTACGTCTTGGATGACTACTTATTTGGAGTCAAGGTAAGAAATGTTAATAAAATAGCCATTTACTGTTAATTTGAGCCGAAATCCGTGCGGGAGCAAATCACTCCCGCAGCTGCGCCATTAGAAAGATCCTAAGGAGTTGTAGCCCTCTCCCAAAAAAAAAAAAAAAAAAAAAAAAAAAGGGAGAGGGCTACATTATTGCAGCTATCCGTCTATGTGTAACAATTTTGTTTCCGTGTGATATCTCAAGATGCGTTTGAGTTTTTGCAACGAATTTTTATACGATTATAAGTCCTTAGGGCCTATCTCAACCCTCTCAAAGTGTCCCACTCCGTTTTTTTTTACTAGTATTATTTATTGTTTTGAAAAGTCGCTTGGTACTTTTTTAACACAGCAGTATGAGAATACATGTACTAGTAGTTATTAAATCCATAAAAAGAAAAAAAAATAAGTAAAGTTAGGTGCCTTTCCGTCTCTCCTCTTTCTCCCACTCTTACCCTAGGCCTACTCTTCCCACTACCACTCTCTCCCCAGTTTCTCCCTCTCTACTCTCCTCTCAGCTACCGCTCTCTCTACCACCTTTATTCCCTCATCCTCTCTCCATCCTGGCCCTCTTTTTCCATCCTCTTTAGCTCCCCCTTTCTCTCCCTACTCTATCTCCCCACTCCCTCTCTCTCCCCCACTCCCTCTCCCTCTACCATTTTCCCCACTCCCTACGTGTGACGTAAGCGGTCCAACATCTCTCCGAGCGGTCCAACATTTCACTCAGCGGTCCAACATCGATTTTTTTATGCCCGCTCAGCAAAACATTAAAAATGTTAGACTTTTTTCTGTATAGATTTGTATAGGAACAATTTTTTAAAGGTATAACAAAATTAAGTATTTAATGACGTCCCTGAATTTAATGGAATGTTTATTCAATATATAGCTTCATCTACATGCTTGTATAGATCACCCATCCCACCATGACGTGTATTACACGTGAACAAATTTAAGCTAGACTGGGGATATCAGCCTAGATACAAGTACATCAGTAGATGGAGCACCTGACTGTTATACATGTATACGTGGGATCCAGGATTGCATTACCGATCTAATATCATATGGTTTTTAAACATCCCCTCGCAATGGAGTTAGAGGGAATAAAGTAACGCAATCATGTACTCCACTTGTTTGCATGTGTGTGTTTGTGCCAAAAGTGGGTGAGTTACATGTAGTTCAGTGCGAAACAGAAATGACATGATTCGCATAGGAATCGATTTCTAATGCAGTCTTGATGTATTGATATGTCAGTTGCAATCTCTCACCAGAGGGCGCGCTCCACAAGCTTCACTTACGATTTTGGAGGGGAGCGTAAACCGCCCTCTGGTGAGAAATTGGTGCCATTTGCGACCTTGTGGTGCCCTGTATTCAACGTATATTAACTCATTCCTGCTTTCCATACTATGCATAAGTATTAGGGAAGGGTGATACCAAATAAAAGAGAAGACTGCTTTTACCTGTGTGTAGTGGGTACAGATTCCAGAACTACAGGATCTTGTATCAAAATCGTACTTGCTGTTCTCGAGCCACCAATACTCCACTGAGCGGTGGATCTTTTTCTTAGCTGTAGAAAGAAATTAACGAAATCAACGACTATATGTGGTCGATCCTACTTCCCAAGAAAAAAATTAAAAGTATATTTTAAAATTCTTTAATATATTACCTTTGCAAGATACAGTCATGTTAAAATTATAGTTTAGATATATTGACTATGACCCCCCCCCCCCTTTCCCTTCAAAAAAAGACATAGAGGTTTAAAAAAGTTATTTTAAGTCACCAATTAGACTACATGTAAGAATAAAAATGAAATATTAAAAGACAGAATATAACTAAAGACGATAAAATTAAGTTTCCAGAAAACAACAAGTAAAAAGTGGATTGACAATTATTTAAAAAGTAAATGCACTTGTATATGTATTTATTATGAAAGAAGAATTTGAAGGTATATGAACCATATAGTACATTTACACTACAGCTGAGTCAACTTTTTGTAAAAAAAAAAAAATAGAAGAAATCATACAAACACGTAAAATCTGAGAATTTTTTCTTACCTGAGTTAATGTACTTGTTCTCTCCGACATAATTGAACTTGTTCTGAGAGGAAGTTCGCGCGCCATTGTGAGCCCAATTACACTTGGCGGCATAATCCGCGGCTACAGTGGCTAGTTCATCGCTCCATTTCTACAAACGAAAAAGCGCATGTGTGACATTCTGTTCGATTATTTCCAATAATAGGTGATCTTACGATACTCAGTGGCGTATTCAGAAATCTTAAAAAGGGGGAGGGGGCACCAGTGTTGGATCAGGGTAGAGGTCTTCAGCCACACCAACAATCAAAACCATTGATTTATCAATTTTTTGTATTTTTGGACAAAAAAGGGGGAGGGGGCGGGGGCACCTGGCCCCCTCTAAATCCGCTGGTGATTGTAACCCCCCATCTACAATGGATTAAACCCATTTCAGTCTTTTCTTCTATCATGTGCATTAAAAAGATAAAACAGAACTGCAATATAGAACGCTGTTGAGATCAGCAATAATTCTCCACAAAAAGCGAAAGATTTCCTGAGTAGCAATTTAAGAAGCAAACGCGTGGGTTATGCAGGCTGTATGCGTTATATACTTTTGTGCTTTAAAAATACCTTTTTTGGTTTACATGTACATCAAACTTAGTTAAAGATATTTGGCTGATTTTTTATTCAGAAGGTGGGGTGCAAAAAAGGGAGGGGGTAATTACCATGTATCTGATGTTTCCGGCAGTGGGCGTGGTCTGCCTTCGGAACTCATTGTGGGCGTCCACGTACTCCTGCTTCTCGGAATCCGTCAGGGCGGACCTCTTCACGATCTCCCGCTTGTCTTCCGCCGGCGGATGGGTTTCTTCATCCGTCATCTCACCGCCATTTGATCTGTCTACTTTCTGTGGAAAGATAAAAAATAAGTTCTGTATTTTTTTTTCAACAATGATGAGTGAGTAAAATTAAGATCGGAATTTGTGCCAAACTGTTTTTTTATGTTCAATATACATGTATCAATTTTTTTTAAAACTTACACCCCTATCTATAGTAGTAGAATATTCTTTTTTTTCTCTCTCAGAAGTATGGAATTGATAATGATGCATATATGCAAGTAGGTTTTATGCATTCTTTGAAATTATAAAGGAAAATAATTTTAATAAAATATTCTAAACAGAAAACAAACATCGGCACACAACATCACGAGTTCATATGGTTAACCTTTCAGTTCTTTTACAGATTTTGTTCCCCGAGGCAAGGACAATTTTGGATTAGATGAACAGATGAAGTTGTTCTCTATAAAGTTAACTAAAGATGTTTTGTACATGCACACAACTGTCACAGACACTTGTTTTTGTAATATTTTTTGTAATAAAATTTGCAACCCATATTATTTTATACATGTACAATGGTTAAATAAGTATTACAGAAATAAGAGATGAGAGATACTAATAGAGTTGGAGGCTTCTACATGTTCTAATAAAGATGATAGATTGTACAATTTATCAGAAGAGCGATTCAAGGCCCTTGGGCCTCTTGTTCTTCCTATTACATATCGTAAATGTTGTCAGGTAAATGATTTCATAAAAATTAAAATGCATCACATAAATGCAGTTTCATATTTCTCCTGTGCACACAGTGTGCTACTATTAAATAAATGGGCAATATGTACTGCACAACATTCTAATCTTAAAACCATGTCAGTTACATATCGTCTTATCTTATTATGGTATGGAAAAAAAGACATTTTAATTTTTGCTATATACATGTATATATATTAATTAAATGAATTATTTTTTTTTTTATAAACAGACAGGAGAAATTAAATACACAGCAAAGGAGCCCACACGGAACAAGAAAGGAGAACTTGTTTTTCCAGATTTCCCAGAATTCCGTCCAAATATGACACCCAAAGAAGTTCTGCAGGCAGGCAGTTTTGGCGGAACTTACTTCCGTCCAATCAAATCATCTGTTACAGGTGAGAACTATTTTAAGTTTTGTTTAATATCGTGAAAATAACATCACAATAAACATATCGATAATGTTAAAACTGAACACAGTATTACAATCTACAAGCTGCATTCTATGCTTGTAAAGAAAAAAAAGTGGCGTACTATAATACATGTACATGTAAATTATAAAAGTTTGCCTTTGTAAATGAAAAATTATTTGGGAAAAGTAAATTACATCTAGACAGTAGTCTACACTAGAATGAAAGGTCATCAAAAGACATTTGAACAGACACAACTGTCAGACACTCTTCTGATTTGTTTTCAAGGTGCTCAAAATGCACCCAACAGTCTATCCTGCACATGTTTTATTTGGTGCTATAATGCATAATTGCTTATGATAGAAAAAAAAGAAAAAAAAAAACAGAAAACAAAAATAAAACTGTGATTTTTGTCACACTGAGACTTAAAACACTATACAACGAGGAATGGCAACAAAAAATGAGCCAAAAGTCCACTTGAAACATGCAGCTCCATGACTTGACGTTGTTACTTCAGGTAAACAGTATAAAGATGAAGCCTTCAAAGAACTCCCCACAGACTGGACTGAGGGTCTTAACATCAAAAAACAGGTAAATGAATACAAACTGCAATGTAC
>PRKT01001827.1:0-42700 GCA_003671525.1 Saccostrea glomerata | reverse complement strand
CAAAGGAAGAAGGGGCGGATCTAATTTACCAAAATCTATCTGGAAATGCGCGAGACGAAATCAAGTATTTGTCAGGTGATGTACGAAAAGATCCTCTACATATGGTTAAAATTTTGCGGGATGTATTCGGTGATAGAGACAGTGCTATTAAATTACAGAAGAAATTTCTTGACAGAAAACAGAATGAAACTGAAACACTGCGTCAATATTCTTACGGTCTGATGGATATCATTAGAAGAATTACTCGGAAAGACTCGTCAGTTTTCGGAAACCAAGATAGAACATTGTGTGAACATTTTTCAGAAAATGTCAGAGACCAGTATCTACGGAAACATCTAAAACGTATTCTGCGCACGCAACCGGATATCACGTTTAGGGAACTTAGAGAAGAGGCTATACTCTGGTCAGAAGAAGATGAACATGGCGAAGTCTCGTTTCAAGAATCACTGGAGAAGAAATCAATTGAACAAAACCGGGAGTCCGAGAGTGAAAAGAAAACTGAAGTATCGACAGAAAAAATACCGAAGCAAACGGAAAGTGAAAGTGAAAAGAAAATCAAAGAACTTACCGACGCATTGAAGAAACAATCGTGTCAGATAGAAAATTTAACAAAAGCTGTCAATTCCAAACAAAAATACTACGACAACTGGTATTATTATGATCGACCACTTACCATGCTTACATGTTACCGATGTAAAAAGCAGGGACACAAAGCTAATGAATGTCCAACAAAACCAGATTCTACAAATTCTGAACAGGAAAACAAAAGCCCTTCGTAATGCAAAGTCCCGTTATAGAGGGGAGTGAAACGGACTCATGGAAAATGAACACACGTTTAGTTGGTAAATGTCCTTCAGTATTTGTGCCGAATTTTTAACTAAAACTGAGTAGTTCAGATTTTTCAGAAATTCACAAGGCCAAAAATGGACCATTGTGAACTTTGTTCTTTATAAAGTTGTGGTATTTAAAGCTTTTCTCGCCAAAAATGATCTGTTATTACATATTTTTTTTAAAGTGTGGTTTTGGTTGTATGAATGTTAATTAATGAATTTCGTGTGTCTATACTCCATGTTTCTGTTAACCAAATGATTTATTTATCGACGAAAATATTGAAGATAAATTTTTTTACAAATGGAACGAAGACCCACCCATATCGAAAAATAATGTTATACTTAGAGATAGTGATTCTGTTTTGTCCTCTTTAGTGTGTGTTTGCTATTTCATAGGCAAATAATTTCATTTTTTTTTTTTTTTTTGATTTTTGCAAATTGTGACGATTTTACATAAAGTGTATTTTAATTTCAGATGAATTATTAAAGAAAAATTGAATATAATAAAGATTTTACTTGTCGCTTCAAGTTTGTTGTTCTATGGGCATTCTGGACTCTACATGTATGTTCACCCACATCCTTTGACCTGATAATACCCAAAGAAATACTTACATGTATGGTTGAAAATATTTTACTTATTTACCAATTGAAAATGAAAAACTATGCCTCCAAATCAGAAGCAGAGACAACTGGGTGCCGGTATCTCCACAAACATATTCACAAAAAAATAATTCTAAATTACATTTTCATTTTTTTTCAATTCGTAACTTTGTTCCATATTTAAAATTTAAAACATGGATTTTATTTATCTTTTACTGTCAAATCAAATATTTTCAAGGGGTCGATTTTTTTGTCGTTTGAGGAAAATCCATTTGTTCATCGGAATTTGATTCCATGGCTGAAGAATTGTTCTTTAATAAAATATGTGAAAAAAAAATTATTTCGTAATGGACATAATTCGCCTGTCTCTTCATATCTTGAAAACCACAAAAAATAAAACTCCACGAAAAATTGTGATTTTAACAGTATCCATCAATTTTAGAATTTGGTTTTTTTATCCTCCAAATGATGAAGATCGTCTTTGGGATACAGCACCAATCAGCGCATGTGCAAACCAGCCAAACATATCTGATTCTGTTCTTGCACAGACGTACCAGTTGTTCTGATTGTTGACATACAACGATAACCAACAAATCACCATCAGATCAAAGTCAGACAGAGGCTTTAATATTTTCCACAAATATTGAACCCGACTGTATACAGATGACTAGAGTTACTACTTCACACCGATTTTTATTGACCTTAGTTGTTTTGAATGGTGTAGATCCGCTTAGTGCTCTATTATTGTGGTGTTTGTTTTCAAAATAAAGACCTTATGGTGGTCAACCGGCGTCCGTAGATCTGTACAAAATCCCAGCTAATCACTGATGTAGTACCATTGAATTTATTTACCTTTTTAAATTGCTTAAGTAACACTATACATACTTTGCAAAATTTTATCTGGATGTTTGCAGTTCATATATTGATCCTAATTGAAAGTTCAAATTATTTAATTCTAGTAATTATTATTACAAAGTAAAACAAACGTGTATAGTTTAGAAATTTGATTCAGAATTGTGCTGTATAGAGGATATTTCTTTGATCGTTTTTTTTTTCAATTCTATTATTAACTAAGTACACTATATACCCACATTATTTTGTTGGGAAGGCATTAAATTCGAATGTGAAAACATGCACAAAGTTTTGTTTGTGAAACACTATGGTATTTGTAGCATATAGTTCACAGTCAAGCTCAAAAGGTCATTGATCTTGGTGTACGTCATTTGTAAGAGCTTAGTATAGAAAGCATACCAAATATAAAGTCTCTCTCTCTCATGGTTCAAAAGTTATGGCGAAGGTTCAAGTTGCCAACAGACAGACAATCATATGAACAGATAAACAGACTTGACAAAAACAGTATACGCCCCGGCCCGGATCTATTTCGAAAGTTATACCTTGCAGACATTATAGATGGACTCTATATGATTGGGAGGGAATACTGTATGAGTAGAATTTTTAGGAAGGATTTAATTTTGCCATTATAAGCGAGGGTGCTGACATCGCTGAAATTTAATTTCACTAAAAATTAATTGCGTATTATATGTAATAGCTTCTTTAGTTAGCATTTTAAAATCGCGCTAAAATTACTTCTCGCTAAAAATAAAGTACCATGTTTTAATGCTAAAAATGCTAAAATTTCCACTTATACGGTAGTCTTATATGAACATTTTATAACATGTTTATACTATATGCAAATACTGAAAATGATAAGTAAGGAAAACATGTATGTGTATGAAGTTTACTTGCAAAACATCTGGCCATAATGTTATGTCTGCCAATCATAACGTATAAAATTTTTATTAAACTGAATATATTGTATAGATTAAATACATTTCTTAAAATGTAACTGGAGGATATACTTATATGATAATTTTTTTTTCAAATTGGATAAATTTTTTGCAAAGTATAATATGAATTTGTTCGGTGCAATTTTTGTTTGTTTAAATTCCTCACGATGTATAATCACCGTCAATGATTTCTTAAAAGCGGGATAGGTTCTAAAGTAAGTTAGAACCTAACCCGCTTTTTCATCCAATCAGCAGCTGCTAAATTTTCTATTATTTAAATTGCTCACTTAATTGTTAAGATTTTATGTCTATGCAGTAACTCCGCGAGCTGACTAATGAAAAAGCGCGATTAGGTTATAAGTAAGTTAGATCATATTAAGTAAAATTCGCTCCCTCCGCCCCTTCTTAACCACTAAAATTTTACTTAATATGATCTAACTATTACTTATTTCGCTCAGATAAAGACATTGATAAATTAACCTAATGCATGGCAGAAATCGGACTGCACATTTAAATTATTTAAATGTTATCTGTTAAGAGGGCTAAAAAATCATTTTTTGGTAATGGAATGAAAACCATTCAACCATTAAATAACTGGTTTGGCAAAGTAAAAGATGTCCTAACTTTTTGGTACATAGTTTTATCCCGTATATACTTATCACCCTAAAATTAGAGTGTTGCGTTTTCATTGACGGGGAGTATATAACATGCTCTATTTTTCTAATAGTTTCTAGACAAGGTACATGTACAATATTCTATAAAACAGACATTAAGCTTCATGAACAGTTGTAGTGGTGTTATAATTCATACCATCATATTTTATTCAAAGAAAAGTATAATATGTACATATTATAGGACGGATTTTTCAACGAGGAAAAAAATATTATAAAGATTTATTCATTTTTGTAGTGCAGTGGTTCATATTAACGGATTGCGCTTAACATACCAAAATTCAGCAAAAAGGGTAGTGAAATCTCATAAGAAATTCCGGACCTCTTATTCATATGTACATAGAGGTCAAAGGTCTAATGGTTTACAGTCCGGCAAAGGAGTAAATTAACTGGTAATATCATCGATAACTGCCGAGGGCACTCGAATGGTGTTTGCGGAGGATTATTTTTCTTTTATCTTTTGGTGGAAAAAGCGCCGAACTGATGGCGGACGGTGTTTCTGCACAAGAACTCAGACTCCATTTAATTTATACCGTCTAGCACGAGTATGAAAATCAGCAAAAAATCTCTTTGCAAATATTTGAAATAAATTGCTATCAGAAAGAATATATTTAATACATCAGTAGCGAATAATCTTCAAATACAGTTCGCTCTTTTTAGTTTGTTTTCGCACTCTTCTGTGCGAGATTTCGTACATTTCTTGACAACTTAAAAAAGGACCAAATGAAAGTTATACGACATATAGAGGATTAGCACCGCCATTAATTATAAACCGATTAGGTTGTCTATCAACGTGCACGGAAGCATTATATGGTAAAGAACAGCAGGCAAGCAGTTTAGTTCAGCTATAGAGGAAAATGAGAAACAGAGGTTCTGTTGTTATATTATATGACACTTTACGAGTAGAAATAAAGTAATATTTAAACTTGTTTTTAAAGGGTTAATACATGTATATACAGAAATTATCAACAATATCGAGAAACACACAGTGTTGTAATCACATATTCACCTGATTAATTTGATTATTCATTTCAGGCATTCATTTTTTGTATCCATATTTTTCTTTTCACAAAAATACTACATTTTACAATTTAAGAAAAGTTTCATTTGATACTTTGCATCAATTTTAAGTAAAATTTTGTCCATAAGATTTTGTTCATATCGATATCTTTTCTGTACTCTTGCTTGTGATATATATCTATAAGCATGATTATTCTTTGTTAGCATGTTGAGTATTCGATAAACGTATTTGAATAGTTTTACTTTTGTTCAAGCAATTATAATTTTGTAAAAAAGAAAGTATTTCTATTTACTTTTTTTTTTGTCAAACACCGTGTGACCTTTGTGAATGATACAGACACTCTACTATAAATAATGTTGTGCTTTAATTAACAGTTTTGAGTAATGCACGGGTTCAGTTGGGACCACAGAACAAACAAAAGTCAAATTAGTTTGCACCAGTTATTTTTCAACAAGAAGATAAAAAATTTTCAATAAAGGATAAATTATTAAACAACATAATGATTTAATATTTTACGTCATTTTATTCCCGAAGCGTCCAGTGTGTCACCTGTTTCAAAACATAGAGAGGACCATGACATTAATGGCGACTCGTTTAAGAGGGGATGAAGAAAAAGAGATCATTGTGACGAGAAGTTTGAATGACTAAATGCTGATCAATGTGTAATTGACTACCAGGCAAGCAGATATAGCCGCCATTTGCTCTTTGTCGTCAAGCGCTTAACTGAAGAAGATTAAACACCCAGCTGAATTCTACTTGACTAATGAGGCAGACGTTTGAAGCACATTGAACAGTGGACAATGAGTAGCCATGAATACCGAGGGTGCTGAGATTTCTGTGTTTTTCTAATCAGCCATATAATTGCTCAATTTTTGGGAACATTTCGATAATTCATTGAACCATAAATCTAGTTTCGGAATAATTATGTTTGCCGTATTCAGTTTGTTATACAATCATGGTGTTTATTTTTCTCTGAATTTGAAAAAAAGAGAACATTCTTTTTCACTATGATCGGAAATGGTCAACTTTGTCACCTGCCTTAGATGCCAAAACTATTAAAATTTATCACAAAACAATGAGTAATTTCAAAGTCATAAATATGCATGTGTGATTCTCTGCTGATCACAATACACATGCAATATCGTGCGATATGTTACTGGTATTCAAGCGTTTTCTTCATTTTAAGTTTCCAGATCTTTAAAAATGATATCAATGCAACATTTTTTTTAAAAATGATACATCAATATATTTTCTTCTGTTATAAAATATGACTAATATTCCTTTGCAAATTTTAAAATAAGACTTAATTTGAACTACAGCAAACCATTGGGAAAAAGTAGGTATGATAGTTCTGTATTACATGTATCAATGAGTCGCATTGTAATATGAAATAAATAGATCATTATGCAGTATGAAATATATATCAGAGTGTTTTGGGCGTTCGCTAATAAAATTATTAAAATTCCAGCCCCGTACAAAATTGCTTTTCGTATATTGAATTTAAAGAGAGAGAGAGAGAGAGAGAGAGAGAGAGAGAGAAATCCAATTTTGAGGGTAAAAAAAAGTCTGATTCCTGCTCACGTATATAAAGGTAATGAGCAGATTTACGAAATAAATTATCAATGCATAAATAATTTTTTAAAAAAAAATGAAAAACGAAAAAGGATTTAGATTGAGGTAATGTTCCCTTGAATTGTAGTATGGTTTTTTTTTTTCATTTCATGACAAATGAAGTGAAACTATTTAAATGATGTGCCAAAATTATATTACCTAAACAAGTAGCTACAGAACTGAAGCTTTCCGAAAAAAAAATTTACATGTATTTTGACAGACCGGATAGAAAAGTGCAGTGCCACCCATTAAAAAAACTGCATATTTTTTGCGAGAAGAAAGTTGCGCAGGGTTTTGGATTAATTTCTCCAAATTATAACCGCAATTGCAAAAAAAAATAGATTTAAAAGAAAATCCTAACTCGGAAGTTCCTTCGCTATCAAATATTCTCGTAGTTGACATCTGCACGAAGCGTATTTGACCAAATTATCTTGCAAACCAAAATAGAAATATAAATATGCGAAATTTTCGATAGCCTCAGTTTCTGGGCTATGAGGGCTATTAACAAAATTTAAATGAATGTTTAGCTGAGAAAAAAGTAAACTAATATGCTAGGAACACACGGTTATTAATATTTTGGGATGGTAGTTTTAAAATTATGGAGAAATAAATTGAGAAACAGTGTACTTTTTGTGCGCAATAATATTGGCAGTATACACTTTTTTTCAATGGCTGGCACTGCAGCTCTCGGGTCTGTGAATATACTTTTTTATTTTGTAAATTATGAAACTGATCCTATTTTGCTGATTTTTTGTGCTTCGATTTACTATGATATATTGCCATTTTTTAAGTTTTACTTTCTTTACGTTTTATCTACTTTTTTCCCCTAGTTTTATATATTTGTTTTCATTAAATCGGATTAATTAATTATTTATTTATCTTTATGCATTTGCATTCTTTATATGACATATCCCATTTCTAAATTAAAAAAACATCAAATTTACGAAATAAACGATAATATACTCTTTTAATATTGCTGGCCAAATACGAAAAGATAACAGGGCATTGTTACCTACTTATCAAATTAGATAAGGCATGTAAGCTACGGTCAAGAATCTTAAGATAATGTGTTCCAAAGAACAGAATCGGACGCCTGTTATAATATAGAACTGTTCTTGTGTTGTTGTTTTTTTTTTATTTTCGGAAAATATTTATGGAAATATTTTTAAAAGCTGTTTCATTTTATTCTTTTAAATACTGTATTTTTCCAATCACAAATTCAGACGAATTATGTGTGTTGATATTTTTCAAAGCATATTCATCCAACTCCATATTTTTTCCTTCAAATTCCGTTAAAATTAAGAGAAAATACGATTTTAAATGCTACTGTAATTTTGTATTCTAGAAACGCTATCTTTTATTTTGATAATAATGGAATTACACTTCAGGTTGTAATAAATCCAGTGTTAAAAATCAATCCCAGGTCACCAATCAAACAAAAGATCCACAATGATTGACATCGAAAGGTGTTATCACACGCCGCGTTGGGCGGAGCCTAATATGCAAATCACAACGTAGATATCCAGTTTCCTCCTTATATTTGCATACGTTATAAAGTAAATTTTATCTCTCATTCACAAGACTTTTAAAAAACACTCGTCAAAGAATCACACCGAAAGAGAAAGGGGAAAAAATACGAAACATCTCGAATATTCCAAAATTCATTCAAAAATTGGACACAGAAAAGTATTTTTTCTCCATATGTAAGATGGTGACTGTTGGAAGCATCTGAGGGAACTACGAGAGATTGGAAGGGCCCTGAGACGAAATATAAACTCTTCTGCGTGCTTAATCGCGAGTCTGTGACACGATTTGCGGGAGTTTCATTTACACTTCTTCAGGAGCTAAAAGCACGTTCCTATGTGTGTATTCCTGGGTTTGAACAATAACTTCACGGTTTGAGCAATACCAATAGACTCTTAACTGTGCGTGATTTTTCCGTTTAATCCGTAAGCCGGTAAATTTGGGTTTCAACTTTTGACTTGTTTCTCTGGGAACCAATACCACAATCATGACGTAAAATTAATTTCAAGGATTTCCTCTGGTCACGTGGTTTTCTGCAGCAATGCATCCTTTTTTCGGTAAGATTTAAGTCGGATTTTTTTTTTTAAATCTTCCTTTACTCTGCAATGTATTGATATTATCTGGAAATAAATTTTCTTTACATAGTAAATATTTAATCAATCCCTGTATTCAAATATGAACGAAAACCCGAACTCTGAGACGTTGATGAAGCATTGCAGTGTGGCCCAATTAATGACATTTATACGAGGAATTGTCAAAGAATTCCTCATCTCCTATTGGAAGCTTTGAATTAATTTAAGAAAAGTATATTTCAACATTTTTTTTATTAAATTTTATTTTTGTTCCCTTTGTTTTCCTGTTGTCTTAAATAATTTTTAATTGTAAAATTATCAATAATACGTTATAAAAGATTTTTTTTTTATCAAAAAGAGGTTAAAACAGATTAATAAATGCATGTGTCTGTGTAAAGAATATTAAATGCAATAAATTATTTTTTTTTTAAATATATACCAATTCACAACTAAATAGTAAATCTCTCTCCCAAATTTCTATTTCAAAAATCCGTCTACATCTTTCAAAAAACATTCCACTTGAAGAGACACATTTCCTCCTATATATGTACATTGTACATCTAAAACCACACACACCTGGGCTATGAAGGACCGATACACGTGATTTGGTCCATTCGTTAAAGTGGGAAAAAATTGGCATACAAAGCATTTAATTATTCTATCACAGGGAAAACCAAGATTCAATCTATCCTGTCTTTTCCATTAAAGAAATTTCTATAAGTTTTTTCTCTTGTTGAAAATAGTATGGTCAACTTGTCATTTTGGAGGGAAGGGCTGCGAGTTTTATTAAGCAATTTCAAGATTTTTTCTAAGTTAGTTTTTTTTTTTTAAACATACAGCACATTTAATGATTTGCAGGCAAATATAAGTACTGTAACATAATCTTTCTACAAAAGATATGAGTTATTTTAAATGTTACACGTATTAGGATAACTATATGGGGAAATTATTGCAACTCGTCTTGATTCAAACTTTTTTAAAAAAAACTGTCCTTTAGAAAAAGTTGGGTTTTTTTTTTGGACATTGCGTCCTTCTTGTGATTGTTAAATTTTAAACAAAAAAAAAATCAATTTTACTTTGTAAAATTGCGTTGACTCTTCAATTAAGAATGAATAATTTTTGCAGGAAAAAATCCATGTACAGTCAACAAAGAAAACTGACGCGTTTAACAATTATTCGTTTTTGTGCCGGAAAAGGAACACTATCGAAATTGCTTCTTAATAGGGAAATAATAAATCACAAGAAATTTCCTTCCAATTAAATTCTTCATAAATAAACTCCTCTTATTTATATAAACAATATAGAGAATCTCTTAACCCGTTAAACTTCACAAGAACCCTTATCAGTTCGAAACCATCTACACATAGTTATCGTGTTATAATTTTGGACTCTTAGATAAAGAGGGGTGAAGCTTATTGTAGAATTATTAACCCTGGAGTATAGGTCACCTCAATAAACGATAACCTAACATAAATACTGCTTGGAGACCAATCTTATTAAAACCGGCTTTTTCTGATCCGCGCGAAAAACCCGTCAGGTTTTTGGAATTTGGTTTCCTCTTTCAAGAAACGATGGAAAATTAATTACTAATAAAATGATGGACCCTAACTCTTTCTCTCATTTATCAAGCGATCTTTACTTCAATCCCAATATTTCACGCGCATTATTGAAGCGAATTAGTGTTTATTTATGCATGTAGCGACGCACGTGCATCGGGGAATTTACTGATAACGTTCTGTGTATTAAGTGTCTGTACCTAAAACAAAGCGTGTCACTTGTTCACTATCGTACCGTGATATTTAATTCATGATTGTATATTTTCACAGTGATAGACATATCTAATTTTATACTTTTTATGAATTCCCCTCTCTTTATATAAATTGTATCTAAAATCAATAAAATGGTGGTATATTTCAAAGAAAAAAAAACATAATTTTAATTTTTGAAAGAATTTCTTTTTTTTTCTTTGAATGGGACAGTACATATAAGAAGTAAATCCTGCATTGTTCGTCTGTCTATACGATTTTATGTACTTGTAAAATATGCCGACAATTATTTTTTTTTTAAATGTTATTAACTCTCAAAGTAGAAAAAACAGACAGAGATTCCGAAAATAAAAAGGCTATAAATGATAAATATTAAAAAACTGTGACAAGTCGTACAGGGGTTATCTGCGGTCACGAATGAGTTGAAGAATGACTGATACAAGATATTTGAAGAGCCACTCTAAAGATCACTTGAAATGAAGGGGACCTAGCGATCGAGAAAACTGTTGTCCAATGTTTGTTATGATATTTAAAATGTATTAGAAATAAGTAACAAAGAAATTCAAACACACCAACCATTTCCTGTTCCCCCTCTTCTTACAATAAAACACGCGCTTTTTAAAAAAATCTTTTTAAAATCAAACATTTTATAATAAACCAAATTTAGATATGGAATGAATTACAAGGTAGATACAATTTTAAGGGATTTTTAAATTCACCGAAGTATATATATTTATAAATTGAAATATTTCAAAATTACACTATCAGTATATGTCTAAAATCTTTGATTATTGGATAACAGGGAAAATAAGTATGAAGCTACAGTTTTTACATGGCAGTATTTATATTTTTTAAGTAATACACATAATCTAGCTAGAAGTTATGAAGATGCCTCAGCGCGTTTGGGGGAGAGAGGGGGCATACAGACGAACACTCTCCTCTTTCAATTTTATTTCCCTCATATATATTTGAGTTAGAGCGTTTAAATTGACGACAAGTTTATGTATGTAAAACTTATTAAAACTCTCCGAAAATGTGTAAACTACCGAACTCTGAGGTAGATAATCTGGTGATTAAATAACAATACCCGAGATCTTAGGAGCGAAAATAATCAACGTTTGTGGACATACTGATAATAGCTTTGTCAACGACTTCAAACGCTCCGGCTACTTGAAAGCGAAAATTGATGCATCCGATAGGTCTATTGTTTAGATAAATTTTTACCAGTAAACTGATAGAAATTGAGCTCTCTAGAGATGTTCGGCAACTCATTTGACACTCGGAGCAATAGGGGGATTATTTCTTAAATCAATTTTTTGTCTGGGGCGAGATAAAGAGAGCGAGGGGGTTATTTATTGACATGTAAATATAGCCGTGATTGAAGGTTAGGGGGTGAGCCTGTACAGAGGTCTCGGTTATATATATATTGGGGAAGATCAGTGAATTAAAATGTGTAATTACTTCGACATATATCATGTTTGTTTGCTTAATTAACCATTTAAATGAATTCGTTTATTTTCTTTTTTATGAATTGTATACTCAGTACCTCAGTAATAAGACGAAGGTAAAAACGAACTGATGAACGACAAAGGTTCATCTAGCTGAACTATTATGATTTTGTTGTATACATGTAGAATGAAAGATTTGAAACATATAAGCTTTGAATAAAATAACTAAGAATTTATAAAATAGTAGTTTTGTTCACTAAAATGTATTTACGAAAACATACTGAAAAATATGTGTCATGATGCTTAAAAAATTCAGCTGTGTTTTTTGAATTAGTTTAAAATTTATCCCCTCTTTGAAATGCCGTTCTCTTCCATGTATGTTCGCAATGTCAAATTGATTCAGATTTTTATCACAAAGACAAACATTTTTTTAAAGAATAATACATTCACGAAAAAAAAGAAGAAAAAACAAATGCAATAAAATAAAAATAAGTTCTTTTCAAGTCTCACTATTGCATGAAAAACAAAAATGCATTGATTATTTTCAAACTCGATATGAAAATAAATTACCCATTAAAAATACCCATCCCTTGGAATTCTCTTGAATCACTTGCAGCAAAAACTAGCAATCAAATTCGTGTTTCATCTTAAAATTTGTATATAGTAATTACATATAGCTGCATCTTTAATTATTTCATAGGATTTTAGGAGGAGGATCCGAGGATATTTATTTAATTTTTTTCTATTGTTCTAGTTGTAACGAAATCATAATTTATACATATAAATTTATTGTCATAATATTAATGTATAATTATATTTATATGCATGGATAAAGACAGATATATATGTCGAATTGGTACATCTATCTAGTAAGTAACTGAACTGCTTATGATCATGACTTAAATTGTGCAATATATTCAATGAAATACATGTAGGATCCCTGAATAACATATTAACACACACAGAATGAAATTGATCAAATGTCTTCTTTACAGTAAAGATATTCTCAATATGGATTTTCCTTTACAGTTGTCATGATATGAAGTGCAAATCCAAGACGGCCGCCCGAACAAGACGCGAGAAAGAAAACGCTGAGTTCTATGAACTGGCGAAGTTACTTCCCCTGCCGTCCGCCATAACCAGTCAGCTGGACAAGGCGTCTATCATACGGCTATGTACCAGTTATCTCAAAATGAGGACCGTCTTTCCCGACGGTAAGCATTTAATATTTAAGTTTGCCATGCCTGGTGTATTAGAATATGCTACACATTTCCAAAGCAAATAAACAGACAAAAAAAATCAATATAAAAACAAATAAAACAAAAATTACACACAAAAAACCTAGACAACAACAGACCATGTTCTTACATTATTAAAAAATCATGATTCAAATAATAATCTTTTTATTTAATGAAGATAATTAAAAACATGTACATATATTTACATCCATTGAATATTTTTTCTCCTTTATTTCTTAAGAAAACCCATTGCGTTAATCACTTCATGAACTACATTAGGCATGTCGTCTGTACAGATTTCTTGATCAGTGGCTGTTCTATCAATGAAACGTGTAAAGAGTTTAGACGTTCGCATCATTAATACAATAATTAATCTTTTTAATCATACTTTAAATGATCATTTATACAGATATAAATATAAACAATAAAATGTCTTTCTTTGTTTGTTATTACTGGAATTAACGGTCGCAGCTATTGCAGAAAAAAATTACATAACCCGCTTACGCGGGTTAAAATTTTTTCTGCAACAGCTGCTTCTGTCAATTCTAGTAATAACAAACAAAGAAAGCATTTTATTGTTTAAGTAAAGCGTGAAATCAAAAAATGAAATGCCAAAGTCTGCTCTATAGTCACGGAGTTTGGAACTAATCCTTACGTCGCAGGTCCAAATCTGTGTGACGTGGAGACCACAGTCCCTCAGATGGGACCGTAAAATCCTAGGTTCTATGTCGCAGTAGGCGCTGACACGAAAAAATCCCTCTCTGATCAATGCCCCCATACCTGTAGCTACATTTACCACCTAACAAAGGTCAAAATGTGAAGCTATCCACTGGCAAGTGGTGGCGTCTCCATGAGTGAAAAATTCCCTAGAGGGACGTTAAACAACAAACTAATAAACAAACAAACAAAACAATTTGCAATGTACATTTAGAATCAGCTAATTTTCGAGTAAGTTTATTACAATCAATTATATATGAAAGATGATACAAATATTTAGGTTCAGAAATAGCCGTCGTCAAAATTTTTTTAAAACTATCCCCTCACAACACAGTTAAAAAGAAAGGGATGTGACGTAATTTGCATTGGGATCAATGATTTGTAGATGTGCTCTATGCGAGGGGATGCTCCGCTTTGCAGTGTACTTATTACAAGTACGTACGAGATATCTTGAAACCGCATGAATTGCAAAGCTAAACAGTAACATAACACTAACGCCATATGTTATGGCCCTTTTTGAAGTCTGTCTTGCTGAAAATTGAAGCTCCGTCCGAAATTCATTTTGAGGGAACTGAACGAATACATCACCTAAAAATATTTTATGATAATGAATAAATAATATAAAGAGAAAATTGCACCTTCCACAAATCAAATAAAATTCAGTTGAAATGATTGTGATATTTCATTCTACTTATATTACCCCTCATTATTAAATTCACTTCCCACAATTTGAAATTCTGCATTCATTCTATTAAGAAATAAGGTATCATTTTTTGAGTTTTATTGAGATGTAAAACGGGTTGGTCACGTGATCAAATCCCATAAAGCCCGAAGGGCTTTATGGAAGATTTGATCATGTGCCAACCCGTTTTACATCTCAATAAAACTCAAAAAATGATACCTTATTACTTATATTTACATTTGTGACTTATTCATACTTTAAATTTGCCTGATTGTTACTTTTAACGTGAGAAATGCGTTATTTTTCAAACCCAACGGCATGTATGTAATCCACTAAACGCGCGTTGACCCTTTATGACGTCACACAGAGATTACGTCAAACGTTTATCCAAACGCACATCTATGACCTCTTGACCCCGTACCTGTATTTACACAGTTATAAAAACGCTTGCTTTCAGTAGTGTTATATAAAGGAAAACATTTGCAAATGTAAATATATGACCATATTATACAAACATACGCATGTATACAATTTTAAGACTGGCATAAACGTACAAACGACTTTGACTTCTGTTATGTCTATTTGGAAAAATCATCGCTTTTGCCAGCACAGCTACTTTTACATCTGTTAACATGCAAAAAGGCGATAAAGCATGTACCTCGCGGATTGATCAGATTTCAGAAATAGATTTCTATTTCAGAATATCTGGACGTCAGAAATGCCTACAGTTTTCTGAATATTCAGATTTGCACTATATTGACACCATTATAGAGTAATATTTGACCATCAGAACAGAATTTTATTCACTCAATCTGATAAAAATAGCGGAAGACATGTAGGTCATTCGGTTTGGTCATCACGGGCGACTTATATAACGACCTAGTTACTATTAATAACGTTAACATGTGAAGGTACCGTTGTGACAGATTTATAAACGTTTTCCCAAATCAGGAATTTTTGTAGACTTCAAATCATGGTATGAAAGCTACCCTCTCAATCTATTGTTTTGATGCTGGATACTTTGTCACACGGATTTTGTGTATAGTGTGCCCCGGCATCTGTTTATCAATTGAAGCTGTGAACGGCCACGTCGCCCCACAGGTGTGAGTTTTCGGACATTAGCGTGATCCCAAGATAAGGTTTAACATACGGACAGTGTCACATCAAGACGAATGGACACGGAATCTCAATCTGACCTAATATATATAATATCATGCATCAGTGTAGATATTTTAAATATTTTCAATTGCACTTCCACTTTTTAATGCATTCCTCCAATCGGAAACATTTTATACTTATAAAGATTACCCCTACATGTAACGTAAGTCTCCTTAAGATATGTTCTAATTAAGGCTACACGAATCTAGACTCTCAGATAAACTGTGCTCTTGTCGTTTTAACAAAGAGAAGTCCTAACACGTCTCTCTGCATCATAAACATAAAATACAAACAGATTTATTTGACACAATAAAACTTCATCTGTAATAAAGAAATGAAAGACATTGAGCCTTACATGTTTTTTTTTTTTTGGAGAACCCAAAAGTTTGGACCAACAAAATGATATTTATATTGTTAAAGTTGTATACAAAAATTTATACATTTAAAAAAAAATCCAAACGATTCTTAAGACAAGGATTGCCCCCCTGTTCCATATTTACTCTGCACTCGTTCCCCTTTGCCAGTAATCTTATTTAGTAAAACTTGTGTTCAGTGACTCTCATTCAGTAATATAGGTTTAAATGAATGAAAGAATTGCAAGGAAACATATGCGAGACTTGTACACGTTTACCTTTGTTTGGGTACCAGGCTATGTTTTTCTTCTTGATTTTCTAAAATAATTTTGCAATAAAATTTCAGGGGATATGAAAATCGCAAGCAGTTGAAACACATTGATACCTATACACATGTAGCAAACGAAGCGTTCAACAGAAGATTTTTTACAATGAACTTAATTCTAATTCTAGTTTACGATGGCAAGGAACAGTGCGGTCATACTGTGCCTATAAAAGGATTGACCAAATGGTAGCCCCGCCTCGAAGTTTTTCTTGTAATTTAAGATCTGAAGATAATTCATCGAGGACTATCTGTCGGCGAGTAAAAATGTGGACTCTTGCTTGCTACTATTGACGTGCCAATTCAATAACGAGCAATAAGTGTTAAGGATTATAGCGGCCCTGTTGTCTTTTTTATTGACATAAGCGGTCTCGACATTTTCCAATAAAGATAGCCTCGCGAACACCTGTGCGGAGATTCCGTACCCGACGTTCTTAAAATGTAAATTAACTTATCTTTCAAACGTTTGTCACAGAAAATAACTGACATTTCATGAATTCTTTATTTATGACAATATGCGTCTTGGGTTCTGCTCAAGAATTCTTAATTATGATATATAGTCAATAGAATATATAAAGTATAATCATAATTCATAATATATTCAAGGAAAAGAAAACTTGCAAACGACAAAAACATATTGATGATAATTATATTGTATTGGAGTAAATATTTGGAAAAAAAAAGACTCATCATGAATTCAGTATGGTAGATTGTTAGCATCCCTATTCATTAGATTAACAGAAAAGGATAAAAAGATGTTAGGGCTAATTAGTCAGTGAATATATTTACCTGTCTAGAAGTTTAAATAATAAACAACACGATCATCGACCCTCGAGGTAATTTTTAAAACAAAAGAAAACACACATTTGCATAGTTATCAACCTTTGGCGACAAAATTAGAATTTTTATCGCCAATCTCATTATAGGCGTATAGTTTTCGTTCATTTTTATACTCGGATTAAATTTGTTCCAAGCCATTGTAAATAAATTGGTATGGTCCCGGGGTACTAAGTTTAACCCCTCCATAAATCTCTCACAATTTGTTTAGGTTGGGAACCCTTTTTCCTTTGAAGATCTGGAAATTCACAGGGTCTAAAAGTGCAAGATGGAAGAAATGTGCCCCTTTGAATTGACCCCAAATAATAATTTTTCAGAAATCAAAAGTTGGGCACTAAATTAAATGATAGCGTGTGTACATTTCTTATCAGCGGCTTGAATATCAAGAGACAAGAGACTTTGTTCTGCAATTCAGATGCACGTGTGCATATGCATACCGTTGATATATAATGTACATGTGAATAAGGATTTTCATTCATGTTTCTTTTCAAAGTACATGTAAACTACGGTTTTATACGCCATAAGTTAACAGTGTGTATGATCCAAAAATGGTAAATGTAGCGAATAAAAAATAATAAGTTGGAGAAAATTTATCTATACTTGTTTCTGTGTGCATCATGGATGAAAAAATACTTAAAATAAAGCCAGAAGAAAAAGTTTCAAATCTCTAATCTGTTTCATATGATTTAGTCACAATGTTTATATTTTTTATAACAAAATTATTTTTAATAAATTATGTACTAGTAGATAGGTCTCTGACAGCGCAAGGAAAAAGTAGGACATATATTTTTATTTAACTTTTTGAAAATGAGTTTTTATGAGCAATTTAAATTGCCTTCCGTCATTTATACCTTACATATGCAGTACGCTGCACTTTTATTCTGAAATCATTAAATATAAACTCAAATTCAGAAGTGGATATTCAAAACACAAAAGCTTAAAGAGGGCAATAAAATATTCGTCTTGTTTGTAAATCCAATGTCAGCAATATTATTAATAACCCAAATCCAATAGGATTTGTCGAAATAGGTCTATTAAATGAAATCAATGAGGCCTTTCTCTTGTAGTTGACAAACTTTCTTCTTTTTTCTCTTATCGTTTAATTCTATGTCGTCTTTACCTCCTAATCATTCTTTTGTGTTAGCTATCGGAGATTCTCCCTCATTTTATCATCGCTAATCTATCCAAGCATTGCCGAATTCTACTAGCCCTCGACGAAAATTTTTATTAAAATGGACCCCCAACCCGTTAACAAATTGAGAAGGAATAGTGGGCCTCGATTAGATAAATCTGCTTTTCCTTATTCACGCTATTTATTCCGAGGTGTCAGAAGTTTACACAAGGATTCCAATCCAAGTTTGCTTTCGACACCTGGTGAATATGCTCACGTGTGTCAAGGTGCGAGAAAAAAAAACCTCTGCCCTGGCGACTCGGAACATTGATTGCGACTCTAGGACACGGGGTATTCCGAATGGATTGTCAAATTGTGCGATAACTATTTCCTTTAATTTCCGTTCTTCTCCGGATAACACGGACAGGTGCGCTTGAAAAATAGCAATTGATGTTAAGAGATACAAAAACTCGATGTTTCTGCTCCGTACTCTGTACTTGTTATAACAGGAGGCAAACACACAAGTCTGGAATTTAAGATGGTCAGGGCCACTTTTGATTATAAAATGCACTTCTAGTCAAAAGAATTTATCGAAGTATCATAGATTAATACCCGCTGTCTCAGAAGTGATTGAGGAATTTAATAATAATTTATTTATTAGATAGGAAAAAATTAAAAGATATCGAGCAATAGTTTGACATATTGTCATTTAACCTTATTTAATAGAAAACAATTCCTGTAAAAGAGAAAGCGAATACATTAACTCTTAACATTAACTGGGTGTTTTAATATTCTATGAACACGAACTTGCATAAATGAGTCGAAAGAGCATTGGATTACAAGCAATTTACGACCATGCACATGGAGTAGTCATCAATTTTTAAATTTTGTTCAGAGGAAAATTAAGTTATACATGTAATTATGCCTTTATAAAACATATCATTCCTTTCATTTAAAACATATTATTTTTTTTTCAAGTGAACTTATGTATTTCTAATGTCAGGACTTTAAAACACCTTCCATTTTCAGCTTACAATGGCCATATGGAATTATTTTTTTATTTTCTTCAAAAGAAAAACTGAGTTATACCTTTAAAAGCAAAAAAAAAATCTTTTGATAAAAGATGCGTAATACACACACACACACACACACCCTCTCTCTCACACCCACACACACACCCTCTCACACACACCCACACACACACACACACACCCTCACACACACACACACACACACACACACACACACAAACGAATTAATGTTCTTCTATAACAGCATTTTTTTCCCAAATCATACATTTAAAAAATAGTACATTTGTAAACTTAAGGAATGTATACAAATACATTCCAAATCAAGTAAATGCGGTCAATTTCTTGTTTGACCGAAAGATAAAAAACCATTCCTGAGCTATATTTGAATTTTATTTAAAAAAATTAAAAATATACCTAAGCCTCCTGAGACCTCATTTCTAACAGACTGTCGTGAAATTCGATCTCCATTTAAACTAAAAAATGTTGATAGTTCGTTGACATAATGTTTACTTTTACTTTTAAAACCCGACACAAAAGTTTGATCGTTAATGCAGGGCATAGTTGTCAGTCTGTCGCTTTTTTTTTAAATCGAAAAGCAGTATTGATATTTCTTTGCATAGTTTTTAATATAACGGTTAATTATATTTCATGCAAAACATTGCCCCGTATTAACTTAAAAAGAATATAAGTCTACAAGTTAGGAAGAAAAAGATGAAATTTATTTGTATTTGTTGATTAAAAAAAAAGGTTCATCATTCTCACATTTCACTAGGTATTTTAGATCTTACCTATATATTTTATTTTCACAAAAACCCATCCCTGATCATTTTCATGCTTATTTACATGAATATCAAAGAAACAATTTTGATACAACGAATTGATTTTGATTTTCGTTTTTCTATTTTTGTTGGTGTTATTTTCAGAAATACTCATGACAGTTATAAGAAAAAGAGATCAACATCTAGAATATACGCAAAGCAAAAATAATCGCAATAAAAGCCCCCTGTAAATTAAATCGTATCCTCATTTTCCTTTCACTTCACGATATTAAAAAAAAAGAAATTCAAATATTTGATTATTTGAAGAATTCTCAGCAAACACAGAAGTTTTTAAAGGTGTAAGTTATTGCAGGGTGGTAGACCTACAGCGTCGGACCTGAAGTCGCTGGTCTATT
Source organism: Saccostrea glomerata (assembly GCA_003671525.1). NCBI lineage: Eukaryota > Metazoa > Mollusca > Bivalvia > Ostreida > Ostreidae > Saccostrea > Saccostrea glomerata. The sequence continues at coordinate 22,247 of PRKT01001827.1, read as the reverse complement.
TTGACGGAGTTTCGTTATAAAACGTCTAACACTTGCTATTGACATTGAATAATAATATAAATATTGAACTTGCGAATCCTTTTATAGGCGGTATTTAATCTCCGGAATCTGTCCGTTTAGCGTTTCCGGTTTCTGTGTTTGCATTGCCTCTTCTGTCTGTACAGTGAAAATTGAAAGCATTATATACGAAAGTGACAGTTTGAATTTAATAAGCTTTAAAAAATATCAGGTTTAATTCTTTTTGAATATGTTTAATTTGCAATTTCAGAATTATTTATAAAATGTTCTATTTACCTCTTGTTAAATTTTTGTAAAATATTTCGTAATAAATGATCAATGACCCAAGTCATTGTAAATGACTTATATACAATAATTTTGCATTGCCAAATGCATTGTATAAATGAAAAAAAAATTTAAAAATTAAATAGAAGTTTCATGTCTGGTAGAAATTCAATTAAGAATGAAAACAAGATTGAAATTTTCGTAAAAGTTTTTTCCCCTAAAATACTTTACACTAGAAAATATAAAAGAAGAAAAAATTGGAAAATTATGTCCATACGTTTGCCCAAAGTGAATTCCTTGATAAATCAAAACCAGTTTACAAGAAAAACCCTATATTATCATTTAAGACCACCGTTTGTTCTACAAATCGACAACCTTCAATTACCATCCAGGACCTAATAACGATTTAACCATTTGTCGTATTTGCCCTGCTGAGATATCGGGACCCCAAGGGAGCTTTGGTAAAGAACCAATATGTTCCGATGAGTACATTTCGTTCACATCGCGCGGTGAAATCGTGTGTCGTCTGCTGAACGATGAAGCTCAATTGGACATTGACAATTAATTGAAAACTTTAACCGAGGCATAGTTTGTCTGGAAATTGATTGAAATCCTCATTAAAACACCAATGCCATGACTTGAGCTGAATTTAAATACTTCTACATTTGTCCACAAAAGAATGTTTTATCATTTAATTGGCGAGTGGAATGAAAAATAAATGTGATGAATAATCCTGAATTATACTAGTATCTTCGAAACATTTAGTTAAAAAAATACAACTTCTGTAGGCATTTTGTAAATTGAAAGACTCAGGGGTGAAGAATAGATAAATCTTGTAGTTAATAAAAGAATGAATGACTCATGTACATGTAATAACCTCAACGATTATCTGAGGACAAAACTTTACATGTATTTATGCAATGCATACATTTTGTGCATAAAACTTCTTCATTTTATGTACACTGTACACATATCAAAAATAAATAATGTTTAACTTAATTAACTTTATACAATTTTTACCCTTTCCTTTTCTTACATAAAAATGCGTGCATGAAAAAGACAATTTGTGTGTAAGAAAAGAAAATGTACATAGGATTTTTTTTCTTTTTTAGGACTAGGGGATGGTTGGGGTCAAAGGTCACCTCCAAGAACCTTGTTAGAAAAGGAACTGGGATCGCACCTTCTTCAAGTAATCTCTCTCTCTCTCTCTCTCTCTCTCTCTCTCTCAACTGATTATCATAAATGTCAATGTATCATTATCTATGGCATAGTAGATCGAACTTCAGCCCCTAATAAGCATGCAAATTTTCAGTTTTCTATTCCGAATCATGCTTTGCTTCTAGTTAAGGGAGTTTTGTTTTTATATATTCCACTTTTCGGGTACCCTTACCCTAGATTTATATTATGTTATGCAATTAAACGTTGAATGAACGGCACTTCCTTTAAATCTATTGTAATATGTTGGAAATTGATGCACATATGATTAGCATATGATAAACTGAAGGAGAAATTTATATAATTGTTGATGTCTTGGATAGCTAGATTTTGTAAACCCAGTTCTGCTAGATCAATTTCATGCAATTTAAAAAACTGAAATCTCGGACTGTTAAGCAAAGAGAACCCAAAATTAAAACAATCATACAAAAATAAACTAAGCTAGATAATACTCAGTTGTAAAAATCCATTTTGGGGATGACAAACCACTTGTAGAAAATAAGTAGTATCAGTCTCGCGCAAATCTCGTGAGTTCGTGAGTATGAATATATTTACCTCCTGTGTGACAATCCTGCGTCAGATACAGTGGTCTGTTAGCTGAAGATAAGATGCAGTTGTCATTTGTATTTTATCTGCTTAAACTAAAATTATCACAAATACAATATTTATAAATTTACCAAGACACAGAATTTTTCATTTTATTATTCGAAATACATGTAAATATACGAAGGTTGTCCGTAAAGTTCGTGGACAAGCTAAGAATTAAATAAAAGTTGCGTCATTGATATTTTTTATTAGCATATTTCTAATCCTTTACTAAATGTGAATTGAAAAATGCAAAATTTTATTCAATTTCAAATGTTTATTTTCAATTATGGCTTCATAATTAGACTTGGAATGGAGACCCAGTGCACCGCAAAATTTTGATTAAAAAATTATGTATCACTTTATAAATTTCATTTGTATTTTATAAAATTCTACGGAAATCTGGATGACTTTTACATTATGAGGTTGACAGAAGCCATCACGTCAAACATGCAAAATTTGAACGTTTAAAGTTGTAAAATGGTTGAGCAAACAAAGTTAGAACTTATTAAGACGGATCGGAATTGTTCCAAAAAAGTGACGTTTTCGGAATAGTTGTAGCAGTGAGCAGTGATAAAATTCTGCGTAGACATCGGATAAACACCTACAGAGACTAATACATTTTGTAAACAATCGAGAAAACATAGTAAAAGAAGCCGTTCACTAGTATATAAGTGGCATATAATATTTTTGGACGGAAAGAACAGTTTACATGCGTGAAGGAAAACTATCATTCCGAGATTAGAGTGCTGTTAAAATGACTTTCATAACGTGACTTTACCGTACTTCCGCAAATGAAATCGTTTTTACGTAGACAGAGGTTGGATGGTTACAGGATATGAGACAGGCATTGTTAAAGATTATTTTACGTGTGAAACCTGAACATTTTGTGCACATATTTATGAATGATTAAAGCGACATAAGAAATGTATAGAGTTAAAAGGTAACTATGTTGAGAAAAGTTACATGTACTCGTTATGCTTTTGACGTCGAAGAATTTTCATTTTAATGCTCCTAGCTGTTATGAGTGTATGTCTTTTTTTAATCTAACAAAAATATAAGTATTTGTGCTTTGTTTTTGTTGAAAACTTGCATGTTAATAAAATGACACATGAATTTAATGAAAATAATAGTTTCATATATTTCATCAATGTTTGTCAGTAATTATCAATGTTGTCCACGAACTTTACGGACAACCCTCGTATGTTTCTTATAGAAAAAAAAATCAGGACGTAACAATAATATTTTTATTCAATCATATTTAATTTATCAATTCATTATTCTAATTATTAATATGATTTTATCTTTGTATTGTTTTAATTGTTTTATTTGAAAATTGATTTATTTTCTTTAAAAAAGAAAAAAAAAACCAAGTATTTTTTGAAAGTAAGATCATGATGCATGCATGCATATCTAAATCGGATGTTACATAAAAATACCCTTATATTGTTAATTTCAGAATGCTTTTGATACCTTAAATTTAATGAGAGTTTTCCGCAAAAAAATGCCTGAGATTATTTTAAACATGTAATCCATCATTTGTAAAAACGGAAAATAGTTTTAAATTCAAATCTTTTCTGGTAGACTGTAAACTATGCTAGGTTTGTTTTAATAATTTTAAAGAACGCTATGGTGTAAACTGATTTTATTCCCAGCAGTAGTCACCCTGCGCGGATTCAGTGGTGACAAGCCGCTCACATCGCTAATTATAATCCTGTCTGGCAGCCTTAGCTTCTCGCTATCGCAAAGGACCGAGAAAAAGCTACTTTTAATTACATCTTATCCTCGCCTTTTTGCAGAAAAACAGATAAAAGAACAAGAAAGTGAATTTACGTGTTAGCCAATTACTTCACTGATTGTTATTCACTGCGAGGCTGTTTTCCTGTCAAATGGAGACTTCCTATTTAATGCGAAATTGATTTTGTTAAGGATCCACATTCGATATAAAAAGACGTTAATGCGTTATCTTTTATGATAAAACGCTTATAATATGGCCTCGTTGGAACCAAACCAGAAGAAAGCAATTAAAACAGAAACGTGCGAGTCCGCTTATGCACTCGGGGTTATTTGAACAATTCTGGAGTGGTTATTGTAGCGCTAAGTGTCCAGCGAAGACAAAAAAATCTGAGTGTGAATCAATGTCAAATAAAGAACCAAGTCGATGCTTGAAGACTTAATTTGTGACAAAAAACCTGAGAAAATATAGGCCTTTGACTCCTTGTTATTGAGTTTAATGATACGAAATGTAAAGTCAATAGATTTTAAGGCGTGTATATTGTAGTTTTAGAAGCAGTTATGTTTTTTTTCAGTTTGTGTTTATAGATCGATGCATTTTAAATATATAATTCATCTTTTTTTTCTAAATTCACATTTTGACAAACACATCATGAACAAAAAACTTAATAAAAAAAAAAAAAATCAAAGTTTTGGTTATGAACATTAAAAAAAAATTGCATAGTTGTGATACTACAAACTTGTACAATGTATGCACAAAAAACTTTATTTTTTTAAAATCAAAGTTTGGGTTACTGCTCTTAATTAAGTCGTCTGTTAAATCAGAATTAAAAAAGTTATTTAAAGCAATAACACAATTTAGTATAGCAAATTAATTTACAAGAAAATACGTGAATAGAAATAACACGCACCACTTCAATTCGAAATCGAACTCAATACCATACAAAGATTACCAAGCATATTAAATTCTAGTATTATATGCAATGCATTTTGCCAGAAAAAAGTATAAATTTCTTTTTTTACAGACACTAGATGGCTTCATTTTCGTTGTTGCCCCAGACGGGAAGATTATGTACATATCCGAAACTGCATCCGTCCACTTGGGATTATCACAGGTAAATATCGAGTTCTGTATAATTGTTTAATTTTTAATTAAATAACTGACTTTTAGAAAGTTATTTAGGCATAATAATGCACGTACAAGAGTCCATTATACTAGATAATGATAATCATTTATTTTATTTCATTTTTTGATTTAATGTTATTATTAATATTTAATGTTATTATTAATATTTAATGCTATTATTTTTTTATGCTATAATTTATATTTAATCTTATTTTTTATAGTTTTGTAAAAATATTTCCATATGAATTAGAAAATTTCTGATCACCAACTTATGAAGTGTCCACATTTAAAGTGAAACAACGAATAACTTTAAATATTACGCATTTTATTATGATAAGAACAAAATATAAAATATACAAGTTTTGAAGAACCTTAAAGTAATTCACAAATTAAAGCACGTTGAATTTCCTAAAAACGAGGGCACGAGGGTGCGTGGGTTATACAAGTGTCCCTTGTCCCTTGGCTCAACCATTTTGCCTATAAATATATACATGTATTATATAGAAAAGAAAAGCTGAGCACTCTCCATTACATTCCTTAAAATGTACTTAAAAATTACACTTTGTCTTTCCTGTAGTTTTAATGTCATTTCTTTGCATCTGATGGTGTTTTTATTTTTCACCGAGGCATGAAATTCATTCATTTCCCTATACGTAAATGCAATGGGGCTACTGAAATACAAAGTTATTGGGATTTTGCATACATTCTTAGTAGACGTATCTGCATCGATCATACTGAGTGAATTGAACACATTTTGTATTGTCTTTAAATTTTACAAATGAGATCGGGCGAAACTTTTAGAAACTTAATACGCCTTTTACTCTAGAGATGAATTACATTTATATCAAACATTGAAACTATTATATATGACTATTTCAATGAATTTTTGCGAAGGGGAATATAATTTATTGCCATGGTCTCTTGGAGAGATTTATATTCGTATACATAATTAATGAATTTGAAGAGTGAGAAGAAAAATACATGTACGGCTTTAGATTTGTAAAATCAATGTGACTTGATAAGAATAATGTACATGTTACCTAAATTATTAATATGTCCATGTACACCCTGCGAAATCTGCATGCCAAACCTCGCCCCTCTATGTATATTGCTTGCATTTGATGGTATTACAATTACAGATCGAGTTAACAGGAAGTAGTATATTTGAATACATACACCCCTCAGACCATGAAGAAATGACCGCTGTCCTAACTTATAATCCGACCTATTCAACTTCCGGTGTCGCAGGTAAACTCAACACTATACACACATTAACCAGAAGTCCTCTTATTTTCAGCTGTCCAAAGTTTCAGCACCGAATTAAGTGCGCTCATCGTGTTAGGAAACAAAATGGCGCCACCCTTATGCAAAATGTATAGTAATTAAAAAATAGTTTCTGACAAAAATGATCATTCTTTTAAACATATTTCGTTTAAAAAATAGAAATCGCATATTTTGTTTTCTGACACGATGTTGCGCATGCTAGAAAAAGAGACGGAAGAGGAAGTCAAAAGGGTCTATGTAATAAAGAGTTATTCCGGAATTGTACCATTGTACAAACGGAGTTTTATGTTCTTCTAGGTAGAACTGACAGGAAACAGTATTTATGAGTATGTACATCCGGCAGATCATGATGAAATGACTGCGGTGCTCAATTATCACACCTCCCCTTATCCATGCTGTTATAAAGGTAAATCTCACAGTCCAGCCACCGAAGAAATCCGAAATTCACAAAAATAATAAAATTGTTTGATACGTGTAGGGCATTCCTAACGATAGTTTGGACTTTCTTATGCTGCTTACAAACATGTACATGATGTATAATGAAATGAAATGACTGTTTTAAGACTTATTAATATGAATTACAAAGCCAGGAGAAGAAGATTGGCTGATGAAAGTCCAAAATATCGTGAAAAAGATGTAATATTATAATTACCTTTTATTTAGGATTTCCACATTACCTAAGGAGTTTAAAAAATGATGTACCATAGAAAAATGGATTGAAAACTATTGTGTATTATTTAGTTTAACAGCCTGCAAATTGCACGATATGCAATCGTGGTTGAATATTTTTTTTTATGATTTATTAATTCCATCTCAATTTGTATACATGTACTTCAATACATTTGACTAGGAAAAAAATGATTTCAAATGATTTTTATTCATCAATTTTTATAACACAAAATCAAGGTGTGTAATATCAATATCATAATAGTATAAATATTATCTTGGGCAAAAATTCTACTTTTTGAAGTTAAAAAACATTTTTCGTTTTAAAAATTATATATCAAGCGTTAAAGTACATTGTATATATATAGCTGAATTTTTTTTTAAAATTAATTGATATCATGGAATTTAGGCGATTTTGACTTGTAGTGATATCGATGAAAAATTAAATCATTGTTTACATATAATAATTGTTTCCTTTCAGAGTTTGAAATAGAAAGGTCCTTTTTCATTCGTATGAAGTGTGTACTTGCCAAAAGGAATGCGGGTCTTACTTCCGGTGGTTACAAGGTAAATTTATTTGTATGAAACTCGTGAAGCCCTTCACCGACATACGGTGACGTCTCCATATGATTAAAAAATTCTCGAGAGGGACGTTAAACAATATACAATCAATCAATCAATCAATCTAAAGACCTTTATGACTGTACATGTGTAACATGTCAAACAAATGTCTATTTTAAATCAATTTGCCCAAGTTAATAATATTAATAATTCAGATGAATTTTTTAAGGTTATTCACTGTGGAGGGTATTTGAAAATCAAACATTACAACATGGAGATGTCTCCTTACGAGGGATGTCAGCAAAATGTGGGACTAGTCGCCATCGGCCATTCACTTCCGCCCAGTGCCATAACGGAAATGAAGATGTTCAATAACATGTTCATGTTCCGAGCAAGCCTCGATTTGAAACTAATTTTTCTAGATGCAAGGTAAACGCATAGAATATGACACTAGTATGAATTCCATATGCTCTCAGATTCATTAAATGAGATAGTATACACCATGAGTGTGTTTTTAAATTAGATATACGTTTGCCACTATCGGCAAAATAAGCTTGAAGAGAAGAAAATATTTAAGTAAATAAAGAACATTTCCTATTCATTTTTCTTTTTTGATTCATTACTCCAAAAACGTTAATGATTTATTTAAGCATCAAAATATTGATCTGAATAATGGTTATATTCCATATTTAAGTGCTTGTTGCGCAAACATTAAATTTTGATCGCTTAAATCCGAATTATGAAAAAAAATTGGGTGTAAAAAAAGATCCTGTTGTTTTTTTTCTAGGGTGGCTCAGTTGACTGGGTATGAGCCCCAGGACCTGATAGAGAGGACCCTGTATCAGTATATTCATGCCTGTGATATCCTACATATGAGATTTGCTCATCATACACGTAAGTTAACAGAGAAAACTGCATCCTAATGTTATTGATGAACCAAAATTAATGGATACAATAATGAAATCACTACAACTTTCATGCAATAAGATTGAAATTTTAGAGAAAATGTGATTCTAAATAATGGAAATTAAGCCTTAAGTTTTAAGTGGAAATAACTAGATCCCCGTCTATATATCATCCATTAAATACTCACATGTATCATTTTGAATACTTAAGATCTATACTGATTCATAGTGAATAAGACTAAAAATCAGTTCACTACTTATACCTAAGAGATATTTGCATTACTTCGAGAAGAAAATTCTTATTCTTTTTGATACCCGTTTTACTTGTAAGTAATTAATTGTTCAGAATTATAAACGGAGTAAAATTTTCATTTTTAAACTAAACATTTTCTGTCCATAAATTTTAAATGGTTTTCAAAATGCAGTGTATTTTGTATACAAGGACCAGAGATCATAGGTTATTCCTCATCAACAACACTAACCTCTGATTGACAGTCTTTATATTGCTTTGTAATCAGAAAAGTCAACAACTGGAGAGCGAGAACTATTTTGACTAAGGATTAAAGCAAATACAAACAGCCATTTTGATTTTGTTTAATTTCCATAAATTCAATGTCTTGAGTTATTATTATATGAGTGGTAGCATGTCCTTTCAAGGAGCACGTACAAGATCAATGGCCATATGTTAGTGTGCGATGACACCTGTCGGGCTCGGTATTCCGAGAAATAAACGCTCTTAGAATATCGACTCCGATATTGTTATACTTGGACCTTTCCTGCGTTGCAAAGAATTTCTGTATTTTATTAGTACTGGCCAAAAAATACTTTATCACGCCAACTTCTTTTACTATAACACGATTGATTTCATGATTTGTTTCAAGTTCATTGTCATCTTCAATTAGATAAACCTGTTTTTTAATGACGCCCTTCCTTTTAGTTTTGTTAAAAGGTCAAGTCACCACAAAGTATTATCGTTTCCTGGCCAAGGATGGTGGATGGGTCTGGATACAAAGCTACGCTACAATAGTTCACAACAGCAGGTCATCTCGTCCACACTGCATAGTGAGCGTGAACTATGTTTTGAGGTAAGTAATTTATTATTTGTATTACGTGTTTTATTTGTACGAGTCCTTTGTTTTTCTTCCCTTTACTGAAATATTGCATTCACTTCTTGCAGTGAGGTTCAAGCTAGGGGACTTCAGATCCAGTTAGAACAAACTGTCCAGAAGGAACTTTCGCCATTCTCCACCCTCCCTGGTAGATCCCCCGGAAAGTCAAGGTCGGCCAAGTCCAAACATCGACGATCGCCTTACTCACAGAACACAAGCAACCAGGAATTTCCTCCTGAATTTGAGTTGGTTCCTGAAATGGCCAACCCTGACTTTTGTCATATAATACAACCAAATCCACATTACGAGGACCCCATGGGGAAGTTTGAGCCTCTCTATGGGCATGCGTTTCCGGGAGTCTTCCATCCTGATTATTTTCCTCATCCATCCTATCATCCGCAAAATCAGTCTTTTGCAGACGATCGACTTCATTGTAAACTTGAAGCAGAAAAGTATTATCCTTATAAGAATATGGATCATCTTTCATCGTGTATGAATTCATCTAGTCCCAAGTTAACTCATTTAGATACGTCAACTGAAACCAGGTCTAACATTTCACCTCGTTTCGAATATAGATCGGCTGGACCATGTTCCCGAAGCAGCAGCCGTGATGCTGTTTCCGGGTATCCTTATAGCAACCAATCAGAATCTTCCACGTCAGAAGTTGACGTAGGCGTCGAAGATATGGAGAAACGGTCTATATCTTCATTCTCTCAGCAAAATCTTGATACCGGTCAAAATGCAATCAAAGAGGAACAATCACCAAAAACGTTCACAGCAACAGACAATCATCCGCACCCACAGTCACGTGGCATTCAACAATCCGTTATCATGCGTCATAGACCAAACATCGTGCCCGACACATTAACTGATTCCCAAAAATCCATTCCACCAAATCAAACCAAATACCCAGATCACGAGAACAGATCTGATCAACATTATCGTAATATACAGCAAAATGGACATTCTGTTGGGGTGGACCTTCATGCAGTTCAAGATAGAAATTTCAATGCTCAAGATATTTATTCGCATTGTTTACGTGCTTCCTGTGCTTATGACTCCTACACAAATCAGGCGGATTACAATCAAACCCCGATCCCGACGCCTAAACATTACTCCTCTGTGCCACAGCCGGGGTATGCTAGTGTTATTGTGGATACTCAGCAGTACCATTTAGCTAACGGTTATGTGCATTAGATGTTAGGCTGAAACATGAGTTTGTAAATGTTTTGTATATATTTTTTCTCTCTCAATAGTTTCCGTCTCCGATGTGAGTAAATCAGAGGTGTGTAAACCTAGGAACGTATTGAATCGAGATGATTTTTTTAATTAAATATAAAAAGTTTGTTAAGAACCAGGAAAATATGCGTGTAGTGAAAAATGTTTAAGAGCGCCCTACTCAATTACGAAAAAGGATTTGTACTTCGCTAGAATGAATGTTTGTGATTATCAAAGCTGGAACTGTTACAATAACGTTACAACAAAGCAATAAATTTTGAACTTAAAAATATCACGTGATACTAATGAGAGAACAGCTGAGTATGCATTTATAAAAATCAGAGAATTCAATTTTCCGAAAAAGAAAATGGATGTAAACATGTAATTTTTTTAATCAGGATTTTTTTTTTGTATTTTTATATTTTTATGTATCCTAGAATTTCGATCGAAGTAATGCAAAGATCAACTTTGGCAAATTTGACTTTGAGAAACAGGCTATTTTCATAACTCTTCAGTGAAAGGAGATAAAAATGCTCAGAATTATTAATGAACATCTCGAGGGGAAATTAAATTATTGACTGGTCGACTTTTTTTTGGCCACTGGTTGTTTTTTATCAGTATGTAGTAAGAGTGGTGTAGTTTCATTTAGTATTTGTAAACAGGGTTCGATAAATTATGTTAATGAGATGCCATAATAAAATGATTTAAAACCACTCTCTGACCTTGTGATATATATGAGAAATGAAATATATGGAGATAACGAACAGTATTATAGCACTAAAGTCCATAAAACAATACAAAATAGGAGCGGAGCGAACATGGACCTCCAGAACATCAGAGGTGGGATCAGGTGCCGTGGAGGAGTTAGTATCCCCTACCGACCGGTCACACCCGCCCCGTGCTCCCACTCCGGAAAAAAACCCGGAAAATCCATCGTCAATTCAGACAGTGAACGAATAATGGCCTAACAAATGAACTATTATCATTGATGTGTTTGTCAATACAAGGTATATACGTTCTTTTACAATGATAAAAGACATCAAAATATCCTGAAATAAAGCCATCGTTCGGTAAAAGTGTCTTATTTGTTAATAAGCAAAATGTTTGAAATTTATTTTCTAGCAAATGAGAACATATTAAATCAAAAATTGAGTTGTACAAAATTTAAACATTGTGCTTACTCATTTTTAGATAAGAAAAAAAAATTGAGGTGTTAAAATGTACACACACACATACAATTTTTCTAAGCGATACAAAGGTCTGTGATCTGACCTATAAACAAGGAAATTGATACAAAATTTGCTGCCCCGCATTTACGTGTCCTAGTGGATGGGATAGCATTATTTATGGCATATTCTTTCAAATATGAATGCCCTATGATTTGAAAAATTAAAAAGTAATCAACGAAGTTAAATTTTTTGAAATTTAGTTCTAACATGAAGGTCAAGGGGTAAAAAATATAGCATGCTGGGAAAAATCTTGTGACACAGGTCAAATATGAATACCAAATCTCTTGGCAATCAAAAGTTATAAGAAAAAATAGCATTTTTGAAAAGTACAGTACTCTATGTAAAACTTCAAAATCTAAGTCACGAGGCAAATATCATTATATATTTAGGGCTTTTATTTGTGAATTACCTTTTTTTCGTAGCATTGACCTTGAGTTCATGTTTTAACTTAATTTAAATTAAAAAAGGGGAATTACTTTTGATTCAATTTTACATATAAACAGGGCACTCATCTCGTAACGGGTATCGATTTATTTAAGGAATGACTAAAATTCAAGGTCAATTTATTCGAGTATAACTAGCTCGTCTGAGTCAGTTAACTTTTATAATTCACAAAGGGGTTATATTCGAATAATTTGGCCAAAAATTAAACTAATTTCCTATAATTTAATTTTAAAGTCATTAAACATTCGATGATGTAAACTTTCGTTGCTTTTTATGTGTTCTGTTTTCCACTCAATGATACATTTGTAGCAAAGAAAGTGATGGAAAGCGAGGGGAGGTCAGAACTGATACTTAGGTCTACATGTAGATGTAGCAGCCATGTTGTTTGTTTTCATGTGGTAAGATACTCTACTGTCTTAAAAGATTATATTCTATCATAATGTATAACATTTTTTGCATTATTTTGAGGAATAGCATATGCATATACAATCAGTTTATTTAAAAACACCACAACCGATAGATCATAGGATATACTTGGTTCCTCTTTCTCATCACACCCCCTTACATTAGGATTTCCCCCACCAGGCACGTAGCATCGTTTTTGAAAGTGGGGGGGCCAACCTGAGAAAAATTTTTTTACTTACCTAAAAAAAAAGTTGACAAGCAAAAAAAAAAAAAAAAACGAGATCAAGTTTTTCTAAACCAAAGATTTTTGATGTTTGCTCTTGAGTGCACTGATCAATGATTCTTTGTTTAATGTTTGGTAAAAGGTGTTGGATGGAACCTGTATATTTTGTAATGTTGGAGAATCCAAGATTATCAAGAATAGAAAATAATTTCTTAGTCCAAGAATTACAGTTAATTGTGGATTGGTAAAGTTTAAAGGCCAAAGAATCAGAAGTTTTCAGGTGATTCCAATAGGGCCAACTTTTTTCATGGCAAACTTCCTTTCACTTCCAATTTTTCCTATATTTCCTTGCTATGTATATACTGTGGTAATAAGTGAGGGGGCCAACCACCTTCTCAATAGACATTTTCTATAGTAAAGGTTATGTTGGGGAAAAAAGTGGGGGGGTCAGACCCCCCCTGGCCCCCCCGGATACTACGTGCCTGCCCACACACCATTAAGGTTCTTCAAAATTCTGGTAATATAACTTTGACTCGTCAACTTCAAATTCATTTATTTTGAATATTTGAATGGGATATATCTATATTAGTGTTGGCAACGAGTACCCGGTTAACCGGTTAACCGTGGAACGATGCGAGTATCGGTTAGTAAAACTACTATTCGGTTACTCGGATAAAAATACATTTTTCATAGTGAATACCTATAAAATGATTTTCATGCGATTTGTACTTGTATATTGACACATTTCCCTAAAGAATGAGTGCACTTAAGTACGTCATTTGGAACCTTTTCGGCTACCCATTTTAAGCTTAACATTACAATATATCGCTAAATTAATCTATGATTAATGTGCAAGCATATGCTTTTGATATTTATTTCTAGAATTTTTTGTAATACATATTTCTATAATTACAGAAAATGTAATTGAAAAGAACATGTAAAAGCCTTAAATTCCGGAAACTTGAACGGGACCACTTTCGAATCTAAGGTATCCGCAAATAGGCGGAGACATCTAAACCGCATGGTTGTGGAATGTAAACATAAGCACATATGATTTTTTCGCATTGCGAATTGAAATGGAGAAGAGAGAGAGAGAGAGATCGTGCTGATTTGATTTCATGGTGCACAATTATTAAATGATTCTGATGTTAAGGGATAGGGTAAATGTCTCGCTGTGCAGACCATAATACAGAGGCGACATAAGCCTATACATGTACTTACTAATGACACTGTCAATACCAGAATTCTTTCAAAACACCCCTAATGAAAAGCATAAAGATAAATAAGAGACATATTATCCTCAAACCCTATTAAAATTTGCGCAAAAATCTCCCATAGTTTGAAGTTGGAAGTACGATAGATAATGTCACAACAGAGACTTAAACACAATGAAATTTTCAATGAAAGCGTTAGCATATCGAACAGCAGAAGGTCACGTGAGAAAGGTGATTATAATATCAATCGTTGTTGCTCAGTGACCGGTTAATTTAGTAGCTATCTCGACCCTAGTTTTTGGACATTTTTTTAAAAATTAGATATGAGCCGCAACTTGGCCAACATTGTCCTTTGGATATGTATAAGTTTAAGTTAAAATACATATTCTGTGCAAATAAGAAAAATGGCCAAGTTGCGGCTCAGTGTAAACACAGTCGTTGAAAACTGGTATGCATATGAATAACAATAGAAATGAGACAAAACTGTTAGACCCCCGTCTCAAAAGCTAGTGTCGTTCGGCATTATTTAATACTTTCATGTAATATAATATACCAAAACCTGCTCTTATGACATTGTTGAATACCTATAACACATAAATTTAATGAATTTTGGAATTTTATGTTGCGCAAAACATCGGGATCCAACTCTCATAGCTTAAGTGCACTCATTCTTTAATTCCCGTTAATTACCGTTAGCCTTCCTTTACTGGTTCACAAGTGGGATCGATTTGTTTTGATAAGTTTTCACAGTTTATATAAGTAATGGCTTTGATTACCAGGGGAGCTACTGAGTTATAATTAGTGAATACCTAAATTAGACATGTGATCGTCAGAGAAACATAAGTTCAGAAGATGCCGCCGCAAACATCCAAAGCGTGGATATATCGTATTTTAAAAGAAAGATTGAATCGAAATCTGTCAAATGCAAATTATGTGAATCGGAGTTGTCATATACGGGTGGAACTACAAATATGCTAAATCACCTTAGATTGACACAAAATTCGGGAACCAGTGTCTTTCAAAAACAGCCAGCAATTACAGGGTATATTAATTCTCCTCGATCGCGACACGTATCTTCTTCATGTGTTGATTATTTTTTTTCTTAAATGAAAACAAACGGACTGTTTCACGTGACATTTAAAATCAATATTCTTCGAAAAAGTTGTGTGTTTTTTTAAAATTTGTAACTTAATTAAAATTCACATACGTTGTATTTGTGGTTTATTTTTACCAATAAGTAAAAGAAGGAGGTTAATAATAAATACGGAAACTATAGCAAAAAATCATCCGAGTAATCGGGTACTCGATCGGAAGACTAAGCGAGTAACCGGTTACTAAAAATCGTCCGATTTGCCAACACTAATCTATATATAGGATTCCACGTTTTAAAAATACAAATGTTTTCTTTTCCTGACAGTTTCTGCACAGTTACATATAGGTGCTGATTTTATTTTAAGACAGCGGCAATACAGATGACCGAAATGAAAATACCATCGAATTTAATTTTTTTTCAACTTACATATGAATGAATTTTAATTTATTCTATTGCACTATAATCCGATTGTTAATTGTTAGGAAAAAACAGTGTACATGTACATTGTATCAGAGTAAGACTGAAATTAATTGTGTATTAACTTTGAAAATTAGGAAAAATATTTTTATTAGACTTATAAATACAATATGCGTTTTGGAATATTTTACATAATACATTCATGCTGCAAAGATTTTGGCGATTCCATTAAATTTATGTTTCCCAAAACACATCTTTTGGAATAAATTCATAAAAAGGAAAAATTCAGAAGGAAAAAAAGTTGAGAAAACACAGAGCAAAAGCAATCCAGGCTTATAAAATGAAATTAAACAACAGCGGAATTCATATTGGTAGTTCAAGAGTGTTAACATAGCCTGTGGATATATATAGATGTCCTCCGAAGTAGTCCTGACCCTTGGGGGTCAAATGTAGATTTCCTCAAAATATTAGTTCTAGGTGGCAATCTCAAACGGAACTCTTCAGTGAAACGAGGCAACATTCCGCGGGGTCAAAGAGGTCAGGGTACGTCATCAGTTGAAGATTTCGGCGGAGCACAGGGATCAAGAAAGACAAACAATATCCCGCTATTTCACACCTGCAAGAAGTCGCGAAATAAGGCGCATAAAATTGAATCTGTGTGGACTCTTAATTGATTTATCGGTTTATAGGCGAAACACCTGGCGAATTGTTTTGATATGTTTGCAAAAATGATATGAAATGAGTGATTTAGAAATGTGTAAAGTTTTCCTACATGTAGGGAAATCTGTCTTTTTCGATTTTGGGGTGTATTTTATAATGACGTTTGGGAGGTAGGAAATATTTGGAATGATATAGAGAATAGAAATGAGAGCTAATATATTATTAGTTAGAAACAGGTGCAAAACATAATTGTCTATGGCGTGCTAATAACTTTTGTCCTCTTTTACGTGTTTTTCCTCAAAAAAGTTAAAGAAATACCACAGAAAATGCAATGCAAGATTAAATTACTTCCATTTTTTATCTGTGATGTCCTGAAATTAATCATTTAGTTGGGTTTCTCACTATGCTTACCATGTTGAACCCATAAATATCTTTTATAGTCTTAAAACTAAAAATCCTTCGGTAACTTTTGGTACTGACATTTGGTAAACATTGGACATATACCTAATTATGATACTTATATTTCACTCACCCCTACGAGGCGAACCTTAAACTATCTAATAATGCTTACATATCGATTATTGTTAAAATTGTTGGACTAAACATATCATAAACCTTAAAAGATAAAAAAAAATTCTATTACTTTTCCCGATTGTTTTGGTATAAATTAGGTTCCCCACATTTTGACCATCTGTTAATTTGAAACTCCATGTTCATCTAAATATAGAAACTAATATGAAAATGGATTTTAGAGATTACATGATTGTATATACATTCAAATTTAAACCTTCATCCTTGGTACTCTTATATGACGGGAAATATTTCAGATTCATTTTTATTCAGATTTATATACTAGAAGAAAAAGAGTGTGTCTAAAATGTACAGTATACAATTAGAAACATTTTGAACAATCATTCTGAGAGTATTGCATAAGCAATACATGTCCCCTACCGGGTTCCCCTTTTCCTTCAGGATGTCATTTTTTAATGTGCAAAAGTCATGTCCAAGGTTAAACTGAAAGATTTTCAAGTTGTAAATGCCTTAAATCTAATAAAATAATAAACATTAATACGATAATTCAACTCATTTATTCATCGTTTTTTCCTTGCTTCATATTTTTGTCGACAATCGGAAGTTAGAGCAGTTCGAATCCGATCTTAATTAAGCGATTATTAAAAATATTCAAAATGCCATAATTCTGTCAGAAATCAATGAAGCGAAACGAAATTCAAACTTGATCTGTAACTCATTAAGATACACTTACTTACCAAAATTCAGCTCAATATCTGCAAGCGTTTAGAAAAAAAATGCGGAAAACCAAGTGGGACAGACTGACGGGGACAGACAGACGGACGGACAGACGGACGGACGCAGAGGAAACCTATAGTCCACTCCGGTTTCACCGGTAGGGGACTAATATCGGACAGAGAGAGAGAGAGAGAGAGAGAGAGAGAGAGAGAAAGAGAGAGAGAGAGAGAGAGAGAGAGAGAGAGAGTAGCCAGAATCTAGACTTGTTTAGAAATAAAAGTTTCTTGTTCACTAGATATATAAATCATGCTTTATTTAAAAAGGGACAAAGATTTAAACATCTCTTTGCACATACTTAAGCCTATATTGGGCTATTGACTAAATCCTTAAAAACCCACTTAAACAAATTGAAAGATAAAATTTCCCGGTCGGTGTAATTTGTGACTCTTGAATGGAGTTGGTCGGTAGCGACTTTCAGGTACCTTAGGTTATCGCTGTCGAGTCATAAGCTAGCAACGGTTATATATACGTTTGTCCGAGGCGATTCGAATTAAGATGGCTTGTTTCAGACCCGCAGCAAATGACAACGGACAATTTAATGGTAGAAAATGAATATAAATTTAATTTAAACGCGTAGTTACCAGATTCATGGGGGTTACTGCTACTTCAGTTGCCGAGATACTCAATTAACCTTAAGTAAACCTTGGATATAAATAACTGATTTCCGAACCTATATATGTTTCACTACAAAAGAATTTATTCATACATAAAATGTAATGCACAATCACGTATACCGACACATGCAAATGGACCTCTAACACGTCGATTTGAGTTCATAAAATGAAGAAAAACGTATTAATGCAGGGTGTATTTTTATATATATTTTATTATTCCAACACGTCTAGTGTTGCCATGTAGTTCTTTTACTATATGACGCAAATAATATTATTATTTTTTCTGTATTGTTCCAACTATCTCATTGTCTCAAACTGGATCACATGATCAAGTATAAAAAGTGTTACAGACTGGGTGTTTCTATTTTAAAAATTTATAAACCTGCTGTTTTTAAAATTGGAAACGTTCATTGTGAAGCAACAATAGTGCTGACGTCACAATACTCTTTATAGACTGGATGTTTCTAAAAACAGATACTGCAGCTGGTTTTCATTACTGTGACGTCATAATGCAATGACACAACAATGCCTTGTATGAGAAGGTACTCAGTATTATAAAGAAGGATTTTAAGAAATGTCTTATTAACTGATAAAAAATAATAAAACAATTGTAGCCTTTTGATTCGGTACCATCCCTCGATATATAGACCTTAGAGAAAGCATATCGACCTCGCACTTCGTGCTCGGTCGATATGATTTCTCTAAGGTATATATATCGAGGAATTGACCTCATCAAAAGGTTATAATTGTATATTATTATACCTCATTATAAATATTCTACACAACGCGTTATCTGATTGGTTCTAGGTTATCACGTGATCGGGCCGTAAAACTACATATTTCCCGTCGTCGGCACGCTTTTCATCATATTCCACCTCTTCGGAACACCTAGTGAATTTTCTCGCAATATAGTCTTCATTCGTTGAACGAAAACTCCTGAGAGTAGTAGACGTCACAATAGCCTGGTTTACGTCACAAAACTTTACGTTAACAATGAAAGTGAATTTGAGTGCGGTGCCGATTTTGAAAATTTATGTTTATTTCAAAGGTTTTGCTTGTTTCGGTATAATAAACAATTCATCGCATGAATATTTGGAAAATATGAAGACTTATTCAGCCAAGAAATATTTTATTCCCCTCGGGCGAAGCCCTCGGGGAATATGAATTTTCTTGGCTGAATAATATATTAGTTTCTTAATAGATATTAAGAAACATTTCAATTTTTTTTAATGAAAGTTCTTTCTCTTTCGCCATTCCTGCGTTTTCGTTCTTTCCCCTTTTTGATTTTAAACCATATACTGTAATTCTTCACCTCTTTTAACTGTTAGCATTTGGAATAAGGTATATCTTAGTATTATAAATAATAAAAAAAATAAAGTTAATCCCACCAGTTTGTGCAACGCTCTTCATAAGAATAAAATTGTATTTATGTCCCTAAAGATGTTCTTAGATTACACCGAACTCTTGAATACATGTATTAATTGTTCTTGTATTCAATTTCTTTCCCTTCTCCAATAGGGTTGTTCATTGATAAGATTGGGGAAAGTCCCCCTTGGACTTACTCGGTTGCTTAATATTGAACATACCACAATGGAGTTGCTTTTTACTTCGAGAACTTGTGTTGCATAAGTCATATTTGTTATCCCTTAACGTTTTAACATTTTTTCTCTGTAAAGTAATATGAACATGCTAGATCTATGTCTCAATATAAGATACATAAACAATGGAATGCTTGTGAAGGGAATTCCAATTTAATTAGCAAAATACCTTTATACATGTATATGCTGCTTGAAAATAAAATAAAAAGTCAATTTAAAAAAACCATTTTTCTTCCGGAAAAGTCTAGAAATATAACATACTGTAAACTTGAACGTCAAGTGACAATTTGTCCTATGTTTTTACGTTTGTTCAAGTCATGCACTTTGTTAAAAAACTACTTTTGACATATCTGTCCCTCATAGTTAGACGTTCAGAACATATCAACGGGAAAGGAATTTCTTTCATCTGTGTTTAGGTTGAAATTTTTAGAATCGAAACATTAAAACTTTCCTTTGGATTAAGGATATCCGATCCTCAGCCAAGAAGGATAACTCCAAAAATTAATATTTAATTTGAAATGCATCAAATTGAAGCTTGAAATTGATTTTTTTTTTCATGCAACAATTTGTCTTTGGAAGCCTTAGGAAAGGTCTTTTAAAAGTTGACATTTGTATCCGACACAATGGAGAAAAAAATAGTACAGTTTTAGGGAAATCAGATTTTATTGAATCCAGCTTTAGATACCAATGCTTATCAGCATGATATGAAATTAGAAGTGATTTGTAGTGTCTTGCGTGCATTGATAGAAAAAAAAACTTTTACACTATGTATTATAGAATACATGACGGGAATAGAAGACAATAAATACCTCACTGAATGCCTGGATACCTATCATTTTTTCACCTAAAAGATATTTGTTGAACAATTTATTAGAAAATGCATTGCTGATATTCCATTTCGCCTTTTCTGCAAAATATTGGAGACTGACAATTTGTCCTCAATGTATATAACATGATTAACTTTAATCTTTAACTTTAAAGAGATAATGTGGATAAATTTTCTTAACTTTGTGGATTCAGAGATATTCTTATGAGTTTTTTTGATTACTAAACTGCTAATTTTATAAAACTGAAGATCGGTCTACCTTAAAAGCTATTTGCACTTTCTATTTTGTCAAACCTTCAACTTAAGAAAGATAACTCAAGTTAGAAAAAAGCTTCATTTGCATTATGAAGGAAGAAGAAAACATTTCTGCAATATCAAATCAAATCTCCTTGTATGAAAAGAAATTATTGATGTGACGAGAGGTATATTATACATGTACTTGATATATTTCATATGGTGATAATACGGTAAGTATATAAACCGATCATATGAAATCAGCGTCGGTCCCCTCTGCATAACCCCCAGCAGAGAATTATTATAGACACCGTCACGATATAATGAATTTTTAAAATATCATAGTTTTATTCAGATATATGTAATCCGTTCCTTTTTTGCATATTTGAGATCAACTGTACCAGTAAAATTTTTTCTAAATGTATTTTTAGCTCATCACAGCTGAAATAGTAAAATGTTTTAACTAGAGGCTCATGGCTCTTTAGGTCACCTGAGCATCACGCAACAATTTCTAACATTTGAATTTGTTTTCATGTTATAAAGCAGAGGCTATGACATTCACAATTTTGAAGGAGGCGGAATTGCTCACCATAAATATTCACTGTGCTTAGTTTGATAACTTAATATCAATAAGCATAGTAGGGGATTAAAAATGCTTTTCAATAAATCAGAAATATTTAGCATTATTCATAGTGCACCCATCCCATCCCCTGACCCTGGAGCAACATATTTTACAATTTTGGAAAAGGTATCCTTGCTCATTATAAAAACATGTTTGATTTATAGAGAAGAGCGGATTTCAAGGCCCTAATTCATTTACAGTATATATTAAGCCCTTGACCCAGGGGATTTTCAGATTCACAATTCCTCAAAAAGAACCATTGCCCATCATCGATATAAAGGTAGTTTATCTTCTCAATTTCCAGGAGCAGAGAAGAATGTATGTAGTACGTTTGTTTAATAATCTGGAGCAGAGAAAAAAGATTTTCAAATAATAGGTGTATTTTCGATATGTAATCAATATGGACCCACCTAAACACCAGAACACCTGGCTTTGGGGCCATGAATTTCACATTTGTAGAAGAGGCATCTTTCCTCCCCAAATCAATATACGAGGGTCATTCAAAACATACGTAGACAATGTATCTCATCATCATATAATTATTCCAAGATTATAAATCAACACATTTTCTTAAACAAAAACATTTATTCTTCAAAGTGTAAAGTTTCATTCCATTTGATTAAGTTAGCCAATTTTTAAAGCAACATGTTTTGTTACCACGGCTACGGATAACCA